>CAJDYZ010010945.1:1159-14627 GCA_903986555.1 Heterotrigona itama | reverse complement strand
ATATATATATATATATATATATATATATAATCGCATAGCACCGATCGCTACCACTTTACATTCAACGCGCAACAATCATCGGCCGATATTTACGTTTAACACGCGTAATAACAAACGTGCATAATTTTCTTACTGAACTTCTTAGTTCATCGCATTTGTGAGATTGTCAATGTTATTCGAATATTTCTCGACGCTTCTTTCCCCCCAATCTGTCTTTATTGATCGTCTAGTTTCCTTCATCGTCTGTTTCGATCATTGCACTTTTCCTGTTTCTTACCTTCAATCGCAGGAAACGGACTGCTCGGGTTACAATTACCGCTCGGTACCATGCTAATAGAATACGGTTTAACGTCGTGCTGTTGAGTAAACTGCTCGTCTGGCTCCATTTTAACCATGCCCTGAGTCTCAGTTAATGTCGCTTCACAAGCGCTGAGTGCTTTTTCCAAATGTTGTAACGCCTCGCTGTGCTCCATATTCATAAAATTTGACGAATTCGAGTTCTGTGGGACTGGCGTAGTGCTGTGCGACGGAGCGCTTGCTGTGCTAGACGCAGCAATCGATGTCGTCTCCAAAAAATTTGCGCTCGAAGTTCCGTCGTCTGATGGAGTATCCTCGCCTTTGTAATCAGAGCCATCCTGCTGCGCGGTCGTAGATGGTGCAACAGCAATGTTAGAGTCACATTGTTGCGAACTACTTTCGCTTGATGAATTATCGTTCCCTTGATTTGATAAACCACGAACCTAGGCCATCATAAACATTACCACAACAATTAACAGAATGTACGTGTACATCCATATTCATTCCAAAACATTATCTCCAATAACTTGCCAATAACTTGAACGATATTTTTATAGACCTTTACCTGCAAAACTTCAGCGGCTTGCATCAATTTGCCAAGCTGTTGTTGCTCCACGTATACTTCACCACGATACATGAATTCCACTAAAGCTTGAAGTTCCCACATTCTCATATCTCTCAGAAATATAATAGGATGTGTGCATGGTATTTCTAACAGCAAACGTTCCAAGTAATCGCTACAAGCGGATAATACCACTTTGTGACATTTTATTGAGCCACCGTCGCAGGCTAAAGTGACATCGACAAATTGTTCAGAACTTAAAAGTTTAGGAAATGCACTGTGCATGTTCGATTGATGAGAGTTCCATGAAACACAAAATTGTTGACGGTCACCGCCAGGATAACTGCCTGGATTATGCAAATTCCCTCCACCTTCCATTGTTTCACTGCTTAGAACTTCCTTTTAGATCTTCCCTGTCAATATCAACAAATGTTTCTTTTATACATTACATATTTTATGCTTACGTTTATTACAATTACAATTTATTACAATTACATTCTATTAGTATTATATTACTAGGGGAAACAAGCTACAAGCTACAAGCTACAATCCAACATTCAACAAAACACAGAGTCTATTTTTCATCATTATTAGATAATTGTGTCTATCTCCTAAACAATGACTCGATGAATAATGCCTTGGTCTCACTTTGTGTCTCAAATATCTCACTCTCTGTCCCATCATCAGTCGTATCAGGCTCATTGTGATTTTATTACTAAATTTTTGTCTTTTCCTATGTACGTATATGACCAAACAATATCATCTGTCATCATAATTCCTTTGTCGATCATCCATGTATCAACGTGTATGTTTCAAAGAAAACCATCGATGCAAATTTGTTGAACTTTAAATCTAGCATTCATAACAGCAGCAAGGACCATTATACACATATGCGAGTTTAAGAGGCAAATTAATCATCACATTTCTTTCACCACAATATTATATTCTGATATGGTGATCAAACAATAACTATTGGCAATAAATTCCATCCATAAAACTAAGAAATATTTATATGCTTGCTGAATAATTATGAATAATTATGAATAGAATAAGAAAAAAGCCAAAAATAGACACAGAGGATAGACTTACTCAGGAAAATTTGTTTAAAACAATGTACAATATGGCTGTATTGCCAAAGAAACTTTAGTATCACTTGTACGCGTTCGACTACTACTATAAATAATTATATATATATATAAATACATAATATGATTGAAAAATGTAAAAGATACACGGTACGGTCGGTTATCGAAATTAGTAATTCTACTGTAGCTTCGTACGATATTACGAACGAGGAGATTAACAGCGAGAAACTTTCAAGGAAAATCCATGGCACTAGCCGAGAACGAACGTGTAACAAAACAAATCTGTCGTCGGAAGCACATAAACGAATTCCTTTGGAAAAATGTTTAAATACAAACTTTAGTTACGCGGCGTTTATCGTAATCACGTGCTCAAAGCACACTAGCCGACAGGTTAACCAAAAAATATCCAATGTACGCGATCAAGTACAAGATTTTTTTGTCAATAGAAAAATGGTGAAATCTTTGTGGGAGACGCTGTCGGCGTGAGTGCCATCACCCCCCAGGAACGCCTTGAACACAAGTTTCGTCTTTCTTTTTAATTTCCGATACCAAATCCGATCGACCTTCCGCGTCTAAACAACGAAATGCAATACGAATTTTCCAATAAATGATTTCACTCACGAATTTTTAGCTCCGTCGACTTCTCTCAGATTTTCGCGTCGCTTTCGGGAAGAATCCCTTAAGAAAACATTCATCCGCCGAGATTTGCACTAGCTAGGGGAGCTGGAACGAAAGGGTGGGGGTAGTAAGGCTGGGGGTAGCTTAGTGGAACACTAGCGCATCTCTTGCCTTTCCTGAAAACTCTTACGAACGTTAAACTCCCCGAGTCTCTGTCTAAAACTCTTCTACACTCTAGATATACCTATGCATTGTTTAACTGCATACATACCTATGTATATATCCTTTGCTATATATTGCCTCTCACTCGTCCGTTCGTTCGCTCGCTCTCTGAATTATTTATTTCAATAATTTCATAATTCCGTACAATCTCTGTCCAATATTTATATTCCACGCTTCCCCATGTTCGATCACCGAATACTTTTCATTTTTATTCAAAGTCTCATCCTGTTCCGATGATTGCGATAACGACACCACGTGTTCGTTACTTTTTAACCTAATCGGAAATAATCGTTCTCGAAAAGTTCCTTTCTTTCTTAACCTTTACGTTTCTCCTTGGCGCTAAAATTTTTACAAGCCTAACTGTCACATATCTGTCGAAGCAGTTTACGAAACAAGACACTGCTTCTCCAAACCGAACTGTATACTCTATGCACGTTCGCGCCATCACATGAAAACGCTCCATAAACTTTAACAAAATTAGGTTATCAACAGCTTCATCGATTCAAACTCCCAACGCACAACGACAAAATATTCAAAATACATTCAAACGACGATCGGCTGTGAAATATTCTTCGAAATTCCGAGAGTCGAGAAAATCCAAATACACGTGTTCATGTTTTGTAAATTCTTCGTCTGTTTTTTTCTTCTTTGAACGTATAATTTTTACATTCCGACGATATATATGTATGATTGTCGCCTATATAATTGATTCAAATATATCTCATATCACCAATTGCGTCGTAGCCAATCAAAAGTAAGTTGCCATTTAGTTAATTTCATCCGCGAATTTTAATTGGTTTAGAAGAATACTTCAGAATACACCTTTTCTTTTTTCTTAGTAACAAAGTTATTTTCGATACGGTTATGTGTACTTTATGTTACGAACATTGTTCGTTACGACGCGATGTAAATATAAAATCTCACCACACGCATAAATTAACCGTTATTTTACCGATACTTTGATTGTACGATCTCAACTCTATGTATACTATGGTTAAAAAGTAACTGTTTTTTCTACCATGCAACATTAGGTAAACGTTTTTTTTTTCGTTTAATTGTTCTCTTTGTTCCTCTTGTCGCACGAAGGAAACGGAGGGAGACGCGCAAAACATGTCTAAAATAGCCGGTTACGATACACACGACGATGGTCCAGGTTTCGTCGGTATTAGATTTTGCCAGGAATGTAACAACATGCTGTATCCGAAAGAAGATAAAGAGAATAAAGTATTAATGTACGCAGTAAGTATTGAAATGTACGTGATTTGCTTTCGATCCGACTATCGTGACATTTTCAATTCAACCAATTTTTCCCAGTGCAGAAATTGTGATTTCAAACAACTTGCTGACAGCAATTGCATTTACGTAAATAAGATTATGCACGAAATTGAGTAAGTGAAATTTTTACACTCACGTATATACTTAATGCTTGCAGACCGACGTTCTGTTCGAAATCTCAATAAAAAAGCTGGCAAAAGCATACTTTCCTTTTATATGATTTCAGCGAATTGACACACATTGTCGCGGATGTCATATCAGATCCTACTTTACCGAGAACCGAAGAACATCCATGTCCAAAGTGTAACCACAGAGAAGCTGTATTCTTTCAAGCTCAAACTAGACGAGCAGAAGAAGAAATGAGATTGTATTATGTCTGTACTAATCAGCATTGTTCCCACAGATGGACAGAATGAAGTAGTTTGTACATGTCGATGTTATTTATATATTTCTAAAATATTGTATAAAACGAGAAAAAAATGTAATAAAGTGTATAAAATTTTTAAAATATTGTGTAAAAAGAGAACAAAGTGTAATAAAGCGTATAAAATTTTTCTTTTCCGATTGATAAATTGAACTTGATTGTAAATAATAACATACACGTGTACGTACATGTTGTGTGATCATATTTTGATAGATGGACACATCTATATATACATTCGTACATTCGTGCCATATACGTACATTCAACGAAGAAGTATAACTTTTTTTGATAATCTAGAATTATAATCATCAATATTTGATAAATAATGTCTATCACTCGATGCATAATAAATTGATCCAAACTGACAATTCTAGGATTTATATTTTTTTTTTTTTTTAATTTTTACGCGCTTGCGCTCACGCGTACGTCAAAGTTATTTACGCCTTTAACCAATTCCCGTCTAGTCACAAAATTGTTTCCGATGTGGAAGTCACGTATCTCAAAAGTTTTCCTTATTCCTAGCGTTTGCATCTAAAAGGCAGTTAGCACTGACTGTAAATTGAATTTTATAATGCTCTTTTGCGTTTGTTTTATCGAAGGAACGTTTACGTGTGTCAGACAGATTTAGTTGATTAATGGGTGCTGCGCACACGACTAAAATGGACAAGTAAATGACCGATCTCTTACAAACTGTCGTATTTATTTGTAATTTATATCTGAAAGTAATTATGGATTATCCGTTTCTGGATATTATTTCAGTTCTCAACGTTCAGACAGTCGAGAAAATACAGATGAACAGCCGCGCGTGAACAGCAGCACGAGGCCACTATCAATTGAAGGACCATCGAATGTGAATAATGCCCATCCGCAAGTATTTGAACCGTTACCAAATCAACCTAGGCAACCAACAAATTTACAAGGATTACTTAGATTTGCCATGGAAGCGACCAATTCTCAGAACGTAGCCAGTAATACTCAGTTTCAATCTTTGGATGAAGAAGTTGGTAACATAAGTGTATTCTAACATTGTCTACATAATTCCTTCAAGAAAATTGATCAGACTCGAATGATGTTTACAGAGACGAGAATTTTTGAAGCAGACACTTAGCTCTTTGTCGTGTAACGTAATCGAAGAATTACAGAGAACTATCAAACTTTTGTCAAACGTAATTGATCTTCGACCAGATGACGATACATCAGAACATGAATCGGCATTGGAAAGAATTGCAGATTTTGTAGATAATATAGACATTGCTAATGACTTTTATAAGATAGGAGGTTTTTCTATATTTGGTCCATGCTTGAACTCTCCTCACAGCAGCATTAGATGGAGAGCAGCAGATTTAATCGCAGAACTAGCTCAAAATAATCCCTTTTGCCAAGAAAAGTTTTTAGAAACTGGCTTGTTTCCTACGTTATTGAATATGATAGACACAGATCCAGCAGAATCTGTTAGAATCAAAGCTTTATATGCTGTTTCTTGTAAGTATGAAACTTTTACTCAAATAGCAGGCACATTTATTTGTTCTATCCATACTCACATATCCATACTCACGTTCATTTATAACAAATACGACACAGGCATAGTTCGAGAGCATCCAATATCTTTGACATACATGGATTTAAACGATGGATATTCTGTCCTGTTAAGAGCTATACAGAGCCCAATAAAAAAACTACAAATCAAATCTGCGTTTCTCTTGTCATCTCTGTGTAACAAGGAGAATGTAAATAATTTGAAATTAAGCTTAGTAAATATGGGCTTGATCGAGCAAGCAACAGGTTTGTTGGCCATCGGTGATTTGCTTCCAGAGATAAGGTATTGTTTTATATTCATCATTTCTGGTGTAACTTGATCAAACCTACATTACTCGTGATCTTTCAGGGATCAACTACTCAATATTCTTGATGGTCTGACCAATGATGATTTCATTCCTGCTTTAAAAGAATGTCGACGATCAGAACTTGGCTTGCAATCCACGCTGGAGCGTTACATCAGGGATTTAAAACAAGAAGAAAATTTCGATCAGATAGATGTATGCTATCGGCTATTGAAGAAAGTTTTCTCTGATCAAGATACAAATCAAGAAAGATAATCGTAGTTTTGTAATAACGCCGGATTTCCTTTATGTGTATTGAATTTGTATATTACAAAATATTATGAAATTCATAAATAAAATAAATGTATTTTGTTTATAGTACGTTACGTACATTATTTTTTTTTTTATTACGAGAACGTAAGAGAATGAAATTTCTTTCGATTCGAATGTAAATATGTTGCCCTCGGGAAAAAATTATTACGTACAAAGGAACCAGAAGATTGTCCAAAGGCAGAGGATTATTGTACGTTACAGGATCTTTTTATAACGTACGAAGAATAAAAGAATTATTGAACGTTAAAAGTTGGTTATAAGGTATCAAGGTACTGTTGAGAAAAACAAACTAACGCAATACGTTAATAAAGTTAATAATGTTGATAGTTTCTATATGCTTAAACTTCTACTTTTAAGACTTTTGACAGTAGATCATAAAAATTGCTATATATAAAGAATACCATACTGTAAATAAAGAAAAAAGCAAGAAACAGAATTGTAAGTAATTAGAGAAGGAAGAATAAAAAAGGATAGATCGTTGTTTTAAGATTACAATCGACCTTTGATTACTTTAGATTACAGAATTCATTTATGTCAGCGCACATTCACGCAAGGTATGGAAACGATGACATAGCTATATACGTTTCGTTGCATGTTCTATCATATATGATATAGTGATTTGAAGTTTTGCAAAACGATAGACATGGCTGACGAAAATTCAACGAAACAAACAGAAGATCAAGAATTAAACGATTTATTAGACAGTGAGTAATTACAATATTACGAAGGACTTATGATAAAAGTAAACATAATTTAAAAATTCTAACCCCAAATTACGTAAATGTTTAGCTTTACATTTTTTCGTTTATTCAACATTTTCGTTGAATGAATTTTCTTACAATTTTACGTAGAGAAGTGTAAACTTTGTTAACTTCGTTAAGAGAAGAAGGCAAACGAGAGAAGTGTTGTTTTATGATGACATCAATGACGATAAATCAATGACAAAATGCTGTGTTTTTATTATTATATAACTTGCAAGACTTTTACATTAAACGTAAAAGAAAAAAAGAAAAAAAAAACTATCCAAAATACGTATCAAATATTTGTTTCACGTTAAAATTAGAAAATGGTCATTGTATGATAACTGACTCAGGTGCTTTGAAAGACTTCAACAAAGAACAAAAGTCAGATAAAGAGGATGTGTGCAAAGGAGATGCTTTTGAATCCACGACAGACGAGAATACAGCTAATATTTCAGAAGATGCTTGGACTACAGATTTTGTTAAACAAGCAGCGGAACAATTTGTGGAAAGTCTACGAAATTTTATTCAAAATGGTAATAGTTAGACGAGAAGCGCAAAAAAGATATTATTAACAAATTTTCTCTCGTTAGAAACAGATAGCGAATTGGGAGTTTCTTCTCAAAAAATGGCACAGGCAGATGTTAATGCGATAAATGACGAAGACATCTTTGATAAAGATAGTGTGAGTACAGACTTTCAATCTGCCATTGCACGGGCGTTAAATGACTTGTCTGCAACATCCGAAAATTTACAGGTAGTTGTTTCAGAAATCACGTGGATCTTTCGATTATTATTTAAGATTAAGTTTTTGTATCTTGAAATACGTTCTTTCGTGAAAACACATTGTAGAGTGAGGCTGATTTATCTGAAATGTTTGGACTAACATCCTTGGAAGATGGACCCGGTGCCATTCCACCATTCGTGCAAGGAATGCTACAGCAATTACTGTCAAAAGAAATTTTCTATCCATCACTGAAAGAATTAGTGGATAAATATCCTGAATGGTTAGAAGAGAAGAAGACGACAATATCATCGAGTGACCTTCAGAGGTTTACGAAACAACTAGAGTTAATGCAGCAGGTGATGATTATCTTCAGTGGGAATAATAATAAACGGAGGGAAATGATCTTCATCGTATTTTCATTCAACGATCATTCATTTTAGGTGTGTATCGAACTCGATAAGGAAAAAGACTCCGATACCGAAGAAGTGAAAAAGAAACGTTTTGAAACGATAATATCACTCATGCAAGAAGTACAAGCTTGTGGTCAATTACCCGAAGAATTGATAGGTGAACAGACAACACTTTTTCAAAGTGGTGCCGAAGGCGAAACTATGATTCCAACGTTACTACGTAGCATGGAATCTCCGCAAAACTGTTGCCTAATGTAAATGAATTTTAATAATTATCCTTCCAGTAATACGAGAAGTTGTTATTTAAAATAAAATAAAAAGTTGAGGGGTAATAGAAAAGTTAGGATATATACATGTGTATTTTGTAGATAGTACTTTTATGCCGTCTTGATTATCGCATATGTGCAATTATCTCTTTAATTATTCTCTACGGTTTCTCCGCACCTCTCCTCTTAAGAGACATTATTATTTTTGCCCCTCTGGAGATACCCACCAACAAAGCCCCGGTGGTGGTGTGGCGATGGTGGTGCAGAATCACATCTTTCCTTGTTCTTATTTGGGATTTGATCGTATGTCGATATCTTCTCGGATCAACATTTCCAGCGACTTTGCGAAGATTAAGAGAAAGGGGACAGGATTTGAGCTTGGGGCCTTCGGTATCCAAACTTGGTTACCTTAGTCGGTCACAACGCTAACGATTCACCAATAGGAGATACATTTATCAATACAATATATCAATGCTCTTGATAACGCTCGTAATGGTCGTGCGTGTAGATATAGCGTGCGTAGATATATGATGTATCGCCGCTAACATTAGATACTTTTTGTAAGCGTTTAAAAATAATACGACACCATTCCATTTGCAAAGATGCGTATCATTTTATTATTTTTTTATTATTTGTACATGAAGTCCATGACAATTGTATTATTTGTACATGCTTATTCTTTTTTCTTTTATTAATTACACATTGTATAAATCTCGTAATCAGATTATTTGAAGTTACCACATTTTCATTAAATATCGTTTACCGCTTTTGACAGAAAAATCATCGCACGAAAAGAACAATTTAAATAACAATATTAGAACGATTTTCCTAGAATATTATTATTTTCATACAGATTGTAGATACATTTTATGCTCTTTATATTCACGAATATGCGATATACGGATATTTCATATACGAAAACAAGAGTAACGTGGATATTTTTCATACGTAAATTATACCGATACGGTATAAATTATAAAGGTAATCTATATGGAACGATAAATATCCTATTTTACTTTATAATGCTAAAAATTTGATAATTAGATAAAATTAACGTGTTTTCAAGTGTTGTTCGACTAAAGATGTAAATGACATGAAACGGACTAGAAATTACACGGAAGAAAGGGCCGCAACTCCTGGTAAAACTTTTCCTTCAAGAAGTTCTAAGCTTGCACCACCACCGGTGCTCACATGGCTTACTTTATCTTCAGTTTTCCATTTAGCAGCGCACGTGGCTGTATCACCGCCGCCAATTATGGTGATAGCACCGCGTGATGTTGCCTCTACTACGTTGTCCATTAAACTTTTTGTGCCTTTACTGAAATTTTCAAATTCAAAGACACCTGCCGGGCCATTCCATACGATTGTTTTTGCTCTTTTGATAGGTTCTGTGCAAATGAAATGTCGAATAAAGTTAGATACAGATAGCAGTCTTTTAGAACATTGTTAATACATAACGTAAACTTCAAGATACGTTATCCATACGTATGGATAATATTCACTAAATAGAAAAAGAACGTACCACTAAAAGAGTCTCTCGATTTTGGTCCAACGTCAAGTCCCATCCAACCATCAGGTATACCATTTTCTACATCAGCTGCACCAACAGCTGCATTTTCTGCAAATTTGTCTGCAGTAACGAAATCGATCGGCAAATGTATTTGAACTTTATTTTTCTCAGCTTTCGATAATATGTCATTGACGATTTTTGCGCCTTCTTCATCAAATAATGAATTACCAATCTGAAACAAGAATATCGTAGCTTGAAATTAAACATTTCAAACGATAGGTTATCGAGCATTACCACACGCTGTAATTACCTTCATATTTTTGGATATCTTTAGGAAAGTATAAGCCATTCCACCACCTATAATCATCTCATTAACTTTGTCTAGCAAATTGTTAATCAATTGTATTTTATCTGCAACTTTAGCGCCGCCTAATATAGCCAAAAATGGTCTTTCAGGATTATCCAATGCTTTGGCGAAATATTCTAACTCTTTTTTCAAGAGAAAACCACTCGCTCTCGTTTCATATCCTTCGCCAAGCATAGAACTATGAGCTCGATGGGCTGTACCAAAGGCATCGTTAATATAAACGTCTCCCAACTTTCTCAATGATTTTCTAAACTCGTCTACCTTTTCCTTGTCTGCTTTTACCTAGAACACGGGAAATAGAAAAGAAAGGATAAAAATTAAACTAGAAACGTAAAAAAGTAAAAGCAGTTTGTAGTGCTTGCCCAATGGAATCTATCACACAGACAACAACAGCATACGATTTACTTACTTTGGCTCCATCTGCTCCTACTCCTTTACCCTCTTCTTCTATGTGAAATCTCAAGTTTTCGAGCAAGATGATAGAACCTGGTGCTGGATTGGCACACGCAGTTTCCACCTCTGGTCCGACACAGTCGTTCAAAAATATAATCTCCTTTGCAAGTAAAGAGTTTAATTCTTCGGCAACAGGCTTCAGAGTGTACTTTGTTTCTCGTTTACCATCAGGACGTCCCAAGTGTGACATTAAAACGACAGACTTTGCTTTCTTTTCAAGAGCATATTTGACCGTGTCCAGAGCAGCAACAATTCTCTGGTTGTTGGTGATTTTACCTTCCTTCAAAGGTACATTGAAATCCACGCTGCAAGGGAACAAGAAGAACTCTTTATTCAAGTACTGTACGATCGCAGAATAATGCAACTTTTGACGAGGCACCATTTGACGAGGTTAGGCATTTCGCGTGAATGCTATTCCATTCCGTTCAGGGGAAACGAGACGCTTTACTCGAACGAAAAGCCGAAAGGAAAGTTATGTACCGTATGAGAACTCGTTTATCCGTAAGATCCACTTTATCGATACTGAGCTTGTTCAGTGCCATGCCTTTGGGTTTCGAGCACGTTGAATTTGACACAATATTACATATAACGGGGGAAGCGTTGTTATTATTATGGTTTTTCAATGTTAATCCACTTTGTTTGGCGGCGTAGTTACCGAGGAAACTCTGGACAGTTTTCGAGTTGGACCTGCTGTCGTCGTTATGCTTCGACTCGGCAAAGTCAAAGCAAGGTCGGCGAATACAGCGACCTGTGAGAACCTTGCGAACTAGGCGCATTGTAATAATCATTCGTCTGGCAGTAAGAAAGGTTCGAATCGCTGAAGTTTCTTTGAAATTCTTTCGTTTGAACTTATCTGTCGCAACGTGTACGTCGCATAGATTGTCTTTAGGAAATCATGATTAGTAACGAACTGTCGTTACTAATCGTGCGAATTGCGGAAACAAAGGAAAAGAAACAAAACACGAAAAGTCAGTCGAATATACGTAGCCGTGAAACGTTACGTCGAATTTATCTAAACGAACGTTTGATTAACGTGCCATTGGCAACACGATACACACATATTTTTGTAACAGCTTTTACAAAATATTAAGTTAAGAAAGAAAGAAAGAACAAAAGTGGGAACAATTTTCAAGCAATAAATATCGTATCACATAGATCGACATTCTCACGTTACGTACGTACATGCGCGTACGTCACGTGACGTAATTAGGCGTGAATTATTCGTAATAATAAGAATGCGAGTTACTCGTAATCGTGAGAGAAGCGTTAAAGAGTACGAGTTAAAGAGAAAGTGAAATGAAATTTAGTAAAGTTTATATTCGTGTTAACCCAAAGATAAAGAAAAGCCACTTGCGCGCGATCAAAGCACTATACTATATACGGTGTAGGTGAAACGATAAAAATCGTTATTCGGCTTGGTGCAAGTACGATGCAAGTACCATGCATGTTCCATAAACGGTGTTCAATCAACGTCTGGTATTCCGGTATTTTGTTCGACCGCTATTCTCGTTGCTATTCTCGTTTCTGGCATAGTAACATGGTCGCGCCTACTTCATTTACTCGATTTCAAAGATGTAACAAGATGGAACAATTAAACCGCGTGAACAGAAGATGAAAATTGCCAACATTTTGCATCGTCGATGCACGCGTACGTGTATGTGTGTGTATATATATATATATATATATATATAAAATACACACACACACACATATATATCACAATGTAGGTACACACGCGATCGTTACACTCGATCGATATTTTTTCGGTCTTTTGTTTGTTTCTTTAGTTGTTTAGTTGTTTCGGTTGCAATTACGGGATTAGAAATTGGTATTTCGATGGGAAGAAAGGTGAAACGCATTTTGCAGAGGCGAGAGACGACGAGTCAAGTTGATCATCATTGACTCGTCGGGTGTCTAGTAAAGTTGGTCGCGATGTGTGTGAATTCGTCGTGGTGCGAGCGTGTTCGGTAGCGAAGAAGCTGTACCGAAATAACACAACGTTGCTAAATGTGAAGGCGAAATATGCGAAATATACATATAGCCGCGTGTATTTTCTCACAAAGTCGACTCATTTTCTCTAAGACTAAGATCCATTCCAATTTGTCTCGGAACGAGTGATACAGAAAGTAGAGTGGATTCGCAGATGGTAGTGCAATTGTCGCGCGCAATTCATTTCATTCAGTTACTTTTACGATCGTCGTTGTTCTTCATATTTAAGAGAAAATAGCAGCAACAAGCATAAACAGCGTCAGTATCCAGCCTCAGTATGTATGCGAATAAGTATGTACATAAGTTTACACACATATATCGGTGCAAACTGGTCAGTAAATTAAACGATTGGTATCGTGTGTGTGTGTGT
>CAJDYZ010010944.1:144425-159683 GCA_903986555.1 Heterotrigona itama | reverse complement strand
GCCCCCCCCCCCCCCCCGAAGCATTTTCTCGATAAATATTAAACAAGAGTTTCAATTAAGATTTTCCAACAACTTCAGTTTCTAATTAATTTCAGTAAATAGGGTGACTACACCCAATAGGACAATTCATTTCATTTCAGATTCATTAATACCTTCGTTACGGTTAAAAGACTCGCTCGAAGAATTAAAAGTTTTTTTTTGTTTGCTGGAACAGAAGCAACGGCGTTGGAACATAAAAATTAGAGACAACGCGGGGAAAAAAATCCCTCTTTACTCGTTTTCAGTCCCTCTCGGTAATTCGATTCTATCAATTAAGCTTTCCCATTGTGAAATATCCAAATCTCGGCAGGTGCGTAATTGAATGAAACTTTAACTCGTGTGTAACGTTGATATTTGCAGGAATCGCTTGCGCTTGGTTTGATTGCAAACGTAATTTTTCCAAACTGGCCGTGGAAAATCGATCCGATTAAACTTTACGACGATTTCGTTTGCGAGAGGGGAAAAAAACCGACGAATTACGGATTAAAAAAAAAAATAAATAAACAAAAGCAGCCGCGAGAGAGGAGAAGGTGTAATTGAAACTAACAGAAACAAGATTCGATCGGTGTCATTCCTTTAATGAAGCCACTTTTCCCAATTAGTTCCGATAAAACGGCCTCTTCCGTGGCTGAAACGCGCGCGCGTTGCATGATATCGTTATCGTTTCCATTAAAATTCCATCGAAAGTTGACCACCGATAGCCAATTTTTTAAGGAGAAGAAAGAAAAAAATTCGTTTATTTTATAAAGTAATTTATGGCGGAAGCGTAAAGAACATTCGTAAAGAAACTTTTGTAAAAGAAACCAACGACTCGACGTAAAGAACTCGCGTAAAGTCTAAAGTTCCGTCGTAAATTTTGCCGTACAAAATGCTAAGAGGGTATCAATGTTAACGTACGTTTGAAGTTCGAATAAGAAAGTGAAACGATGTTATATTATCGATAAGTATAAGTTAAATAGGATAAATAAGATAAATAGTCTGAATGAACGATCATTTCGGACGACAGCTCTAAAAATGCTGCCAAATTTCCAAAATTCAGCAGCTGCTGCTAAAAATATCCGTCTTAATACATCTATCAGATGAGCAATTAAATTGAACGGAAGGAAGAGGAGCTCGTTTACCGTTTCTCATCATTAAGAGCAACACATAACAGATGCGCGTTTTAACCTATTCTTTGCTACGAGAGATCATGCTCGTTCATTGCGAAGCATCTTTATCACGATTTAAAGCCGAAAATTCACGTAAGTTGTTTCGAAACTTCAGCAAAATGTCAAGCTAAGAATAAAGTATTCTAATTACATTTCTTTCAACGCGTTCATATCTCTTCGTTCCATTTCGTTTACTTTATCCATCTCGATCATCTCTCCAGCGAGCTAACAGTATCAAGAGCACGACGCCGCTCGTAGAGATCGTCATCCGTCACAATTCATCAACATCGGAGAAATGAAATCTTTTGATGCACGACAATTCGTTCCACGTACTTCACAGACGCGTAATTTGCCCGATGCACGTACCATCCGGCGGCAAAAATGCGTGCAGGCACGAACAACTTCATTTTTCCAGTGGCAGACAATTACATCGGACTGTGTGGCTCGACACACACACACACACACATACACAGAGGATGGCTCGGTAATCGTTTTAGTTCGCATAATATCGCGCAAGGACGCGTTGCTAATGCGCGATAAACCAGATAAAAAACGCCAATCGATAAAACAAATGGCAATCCTTTCGGTCAACGATGTTCTGTCTCTCTTTTCTTTTCGTTTCCGCCGGTTCTAATCTTCCCGTTTTTCCTTTCCGTCGGTCGAAGGATGCCGGCGCAGCATAATGAATAACGAAATAGAGAAAGAGAAAGAAGAAAGAAGGATTTGCACGGTGAAATGTTTGCAGTGACGAGACAAACACGCGACCGCGAGACTCCAACTCAGAGGACTTTGCTTTCGCTATTATTTTAGTGACGAATGTTTCGAGCGACTGATTTTTCTATCGTTTTTTGTTTGGTTCTGTGAAAAGCTATCAAACGAGGCTTTGACGTCCGTTTATACGGACGATTTCCTTAATTTCTTTCACCAACGTATTTTGAGGCAAATTTGAAGTGAAACAATTTTCAGGGGTGAAATTTTGTCAGTCGAAATTGTTGTTTTTGCTAATAAATAAGTAATTTTACTCAAAAGGCGTAATATACAGACTGTTTCAAAATTAAACAGCCAAATTGCGAGAGCTTGATCTACATCTAAAAAGAAGAAAAAAAAAAAATGTTATAAAATTCGACACCAAACTCTGTTATAGAGTTATGAACAAATATCGTATACATGAAATATGTAAATAGCAATTACGCATTTTCTAGTACATATAATATACACAAATAATATATCACTATATATACCGTTAACAACCGTTAAGTATATATCTTTTTTCACTTGCTAACAATTTCGTATCATTAATTATAATAATACGATAGAAAATAATTTTCAATTCCATCAAGCTTGATATCGGTGAATAACAAAATTAGCGACGCACTGAAGTTTCTGAGAATTCTGCTGAATTTCAATAAAATTACGTTTTCAATTTCAGTAAAAATCAAATGGAGGAAAAAAAAAAATGCTTAACTATCAATTTCGTACATATACAATATTCATTTACAACTCTCCAACAAGACGTTCCCCTGACAAAATTTATACATTTCTTTTTTTTCTTTTCATGTTTCCGTTTTACCAAGCCTTTGCCGTTCACTTCAATAATCTTGTAGAAAGCTTTGAAGCTTCTTTACCGTATTAAAGTAAATTTATTTGATAAGTGCATATTTGCATCGAGGGTTCGGAATCGACATTCAACAAACAGAGGCGCACGATGGAAGGGAATAACTGTAGTTAACGAAGAGTCCAGTCACGAAGAAACGTTGACACACGACAATGGCTGAATTGACTTACATAATTAACACCAGTCCATCGTAATTACCGTCACGAGGTTAAATAATAGAAACCACGGCCCCCGTGGCTGCGAAACTGTTTGCAGAAATGCGCAAACAGGTCTGTAATTGTAATTTATAGAGCAGTTCCTCGTTTCGTTTCGTTTCGCTTCGAACGGCGAAAAAGCGAAAAATCTGCCGATACGTTGGCGTTGGTCAGCGCTTCGCTTTTTCTGCTAACCCGACACAGTTGACACTGATTTGCATGATTAATCCGTGGAATCGATGTGTTCCCCGAATATACGATTCGGCCGGTGAAATATTCACAGTATCGTGCATCGAAATGGTCATTCCGAAATAACACAAAGACAGAGCGTTATAACGATCCGATAAAGAATTCATCGTGTGCTCATTTCGTTATGCAAACCGGCTTCAATGCAAATTTCACCGATGGCAAATTTATATACAGACGGTCCTCCACGGTTTCGTACATTCTACTTTCGTACATATATATTTCGTACTGTATTTAAAAGTTAGATTTTTATCGATATGTGTCGCGAAAAACGTGCGTACTTCCATGAACGAAGTCTTCGTTCGTCTTGATAAATTTTTGACCATCGTCGAAGAATGTGATGCAAGTGGAGAGCGTATACCTCACGTACGAAGAGCAATAGAAAAAGACACAGCGCGTTGCAGAACTCTTTGTCAAGGAAAGAAAAAGAAGAGTACAATTTAACTATCTCTTGGTAAATTTGTAAAGAGAACACCAGATACTAATCAAGTGTTATTTATTTATATGCTGATACGCCTCATTGAACAATAAATATTTTAAGAACACTTTTTTTTTACATTGCTCTACTTTCGTACATTTCAACTTTCGTATATACATTTCAGGAATCAATTAGATAGGAAAGTCGAGGACCGCCTGTATATACAGTTTTATCTTCCGGAATTGCACGTCGGAAATTTTTCTTTTCCTCGCGTGATTATCGTATCGAGTGATTACTGTTTCGAAGCGAATATAATTAGAAAAGTTCGCGAAGAATTATCACACGTGAAGGTAAGTGTCGCGATGTTCAAACGAAAGGTAAGCAACAATTTTGCGCGAAATCTGGATTTTATTCGACGACGGCGGACAAATCTCGCAGGCGTTCAATCAAAGATTCAAATTCCTTTCGAAGCTATTCCATCCCCTTCGTGTGCGCGATTTCACTCACGAGCGCCGCTTTTAAATCGCGTTATCTCTCAAACGTATACACATACGGAGAATCGTTGCTAAACGAAGCGAGGTTACGTTCGTTAGCGCGTACGTACGTCCGAAAATTCGATCGAAGCCTCGACGAACAAGAGGCCGCGCAGCGACGCATATTTTCCTCGAGGAGGCTTAATGAAAGACACGCGTGACAACGGGATTCCACGCGATTTCGCGTGATCCACGTCGCAATAAATCTATCGGCATTCCAAAGTTACGCGCCGCGGGATTGACGTTGTAAGAGAAGCTGAGATTAACGAGAGCTGATAACAAATGGGGTTGACGCTAGTAAAGTTCAGATCGAGTGAGGCAGACAAGGAGACACGAGGGCGAAAAGGGACAAGTATGTTGGACGGATGGACACCGAGTCACAGGGTGAGAGGAAGACAAATAGCGACGAATACACAAGCTCAAGGAGAGAACGAAAATGTCGGGGGGAAAGACGAGAGAGGTAAGAGGTGAGTATCGAGAGGTGGTTGAGATCGGCTTCGATGGTGGAAAATGTCAGGGAGCGGAGTAAATGTAAACTGCAACGGAACGCGTGAAAATAAAAGAGGAAAAAATAGCAACGAATAAATGGTGGTATAGAAGCACGAGCTTTTTATCTTTTGAAAGTGATACGAGTTCAATTTTGAAAAAAAAAAAAAAAATGATTTAAGGCTAGTTTCAATTAGATTTGGATCGGATAAATTTGTCAATTTATTAAATGTTGTTGCAAGAACGTCTTTCTTTTTTTTCGTGGTATAAGTCCATTTATAATAATCAATAATTAAAACAACTTTCTAATCGTGTTTATTGTTAATTATATACTGCATAGTAATAAAAAAATTGTCGAAAAACAAACAACTTTCTTTTACATGATATGAAACGAGAAGAATCCCTAAAAGAGGCACTGTCAAACAGAGAGAGAACGGACAAAGAAATTGTACATTAAGTGAATGAGGTTTAAAAGAAATGAACTTTACAAAATTTTTCATAAAATTCCTGTGGAAGGAAATGCACGATTTAAAGTTCTGGATTTATTTAGAAAACAAGAAAGGTCAAAAAATTTTAACTTTGCACAGAACGTGAAGACTTGCAACAAGAGATAAATGTAACGATATTATCAGTTTCCTTTTTATTGTTGTTTTGTTATAAATTCTTTTACTATGTAACTGGAAATATTTCTGAATAAAGTTTTCACTTCAATTATTATATTTTATATTTTAAAAATACGTTTCAGTTAAAGTATAAATTTGAAGCTGATATTGTTCATGTTTTTCAAAATTTGTTATTATTGGCTTACGTGTTTTCATTTTAATTATATTTTTTTTATATGAAAGAAATACATTTCAAAAAAGCTTGCTTCAATTAAAATACAAGTTTGAAATTGTTGTTGTTCGTGTTTCTCAAAATTTTTTATTATTGAAAGTCCAATCGTAGCTAAAAAAAAACCTTTCGTATTTTTTAACAATTTTATTAATTATCATCACGTGACAAAATTTAACATGTTCATAGTTTTAAAAACACTGTTCGAATTTATCAACGTTTGCCAATATTTTTTACTTAATTCAAACGCAAATCCTTAAATGTCTCAATACATGAATAAATGTATGGAAAAAAAAACGAGTCAATCACGATGGATGGAAAGGAAGAAACTGACTCTACAATACATCGTCACAATACCGTTTCGTCGGAGGAAGCAAGTGGCCAGATATTTTTGAACGATAGCAAATTTTGAAGAGCAAACATTACAGAATTCATGAGGTTCGAAAACGCAAACGAGACAAAAGAAGGATAAATATGAATGACAATAAGAAACTTGAGTTACACGTGCCCGAAGGGGATAAAGGGATATAACACAGAATCGAGCAGGATACAATTAGCGTCAGGAATGTGAAACGGGCACGAATGTCACGAGTCGAACGATTCGAATCGACACGACATCACAACTGGGTGTACAAGGCACGATAATAACATGTACAAGGCCGCCGTCGCGATGCTTGATCGCGTTACACGGATTTTTACGCTGCCGCTAATCGATGTGCCTCATTAATCGGCTTGCTAATGAACTGCCTGGCCAAGTATTGCACTTGACCATCGTTACGTGTTACCGATCGATCGAACGAATTGCGTGTACTTGCAGAAGAGCAGCCAATTCGAAGCGAATCCCGCGATTGATAAATATAACGCGGCCGTGTCTCGTTATCTGTTTGCACGTTCAGCACTGATTTCCCTTTTAAGCGAGCGTTTTGCATACGAACAATTGGCAGAGAAGACCTGTAATTGTAATATTTATATACCTATATTCAAGTTTGAAGTTCCGATGTACAAAAGGGTAGTTTCCCCTTACTTCTTTGCCCCGTCGGACTTCTCGAAGAATTAGAATTCGCGCCCGGAATGGAAATTTCGCAAAAGCGATCAGAAACGGATTTCTCGTTCGACCTGTTTCGGTGAAAAACAACGAAGGCGAGGGGGAGGGGGAGGGATGTGTGGATCGATCGACGCACACCGATCATCAATTTGCTCTCGTTTTTCCGTTAACGTTGTCGGCACGGTTCATCGGTTCCTCATCTAACGAAATCACGTTCTACTGCTGCTGCTCCTCTTACCGAGTCGTTCATAAAGCTAACTTCAAGGTCGTTAGAGCGATCCACGTAACTAGATAAAAGGTTCGATTCAGGCTAATTTTCTCAACGTGTTATCGATAATCGTTTCGCTAATCAGGAAAAAATAAACCCGCGAGGGAACAGTGTCGAAGTTTCTTCCGTGATGTCTTGTTGCTGTGTGTGTTTCGTGATAAAGCACGCTTTAGAACGTGAAACACGATCAAAAACGTTGATGTGAAATATTATAATAATATGATATTAACGTAAAAATTTTGAAATATCGCGGGTTATAAAACGTGATTTGGAAAATTTACTGTACAATGTCACGAAATATGCCACAAATTAGTAGTTGAAAGGAAATTCAAATTCCATTACAGAAAACAGCACCATTAGAAAAAAAAAGAACCACGAAAAATATGAAATACGCGATAATGGAAAATCGATTCCGCGATAAAATAAGGAAACAAACTAACCGGCTGGTTGGACTTTAAAAGCTTCCTGGCAATCTTCCTGTTCTCGTTACCGGAATTTGATTCGCAGACGCGACTTAAATCGTTCTGAAATCGCAAAATCTCGAGTCCGCGACGCGAATTTCCCCGACACGGTAACTACCCCTCGGACTACATTATTTTTAACAATTCCATTCCGCCTCGAGCCATCCCGTTCGCTTTAATTTCATTTTCAATTTAACTTGTCGCCGAGAGAGCGGCCCGTCTCGGTTTGCTCTGCGTCGTCGCGCAGCCATTTACATCGATATAATTTCGCGACATCGAGTACGAACGATGAAACAAGGGGAGAGAAATCGAGTTTTCCCTGTCGCTCGCTAAACAACGCCAGCAAACGTGTCCGTGTGTCTGCGTCTGCAACGTCGACGAAGCTTTAACGCGTTTATCCTTCTTCGTCATCCCTCCGGTTTCCGTGTAATTCTGTAAACAGGAGTCTCCATCTTTGTTGGGCAAGGGCGTGTACGTACGAACAACTTCTCTAATCCGTTGACGTATGAATTTAATGAAATTCGATGCGACCAAAAAATGATATTTATTTCTCATCTTGTATATTTATTAATGTATAAACTAATAAAAAATGACGAAGAAGCAAATTAATAATTCAACAGTCCTTTAGGAAACGCACCACGTCTCCCAGACGTCCATTGTATGTCAAGGGGTTAATAAAGCGTACATCGAGGCAGGAGGGTTTGTTACGTGCTCGAGGAAATTTAACATTTGAGGAAACCTAATTTTCCAATTTTCTGAGGAAATTAAATGCATCTGAAGAAACTTAACAAAGATAATTTTTATACTCTTATACTCTTATACTGCCTAAAATGTTATAAACTTATAAACGATACTTATGAACGAAATTAATGAAAAATGACGAAGAAGCAAATTAATAATTCAATAGTCCTTTAGGAAACGCATGACGTCTTCCAGAGGTCATTGCATGTCAAGGGGTTAAAGCATACATCGGAGCAAAAGAGTTTGTTACGTGCTCGAAGCTCGATATGAATACCTGGACTCGAATTACGGAATAATACTGTTATTTCATTAACAACTGCTGATCCGACGAATTTTCTTTCAGGCCGGAAATGAATATGGGATTCGGAATAACGAGGTAAGTCGATTTTCTTTCAAACTATTCGCTGTAGAGAAGAATGTTTCAAATAAAACTTACGTTGTTTCGACAGAGGCAACTAAACAGCGGCCACATATCTTGTCTAGACTGTCATGCTTCCGAGATTTGAAGATGACCTTTGGTTTTTTTTTAAATAGATCTGTACATTTTTGAGTTCAGTCTTGTAGCTGACGTCAAGACGAATTCAATATTCTAGATGGTGTTAGTGTTCCAAAGTCATTTGACCATGGCTTCATACTCAAAGCTGTATCTATTCCGTAATGAATCGTAAGTGTTCACTGTGAATAGATTGCATTTACGCAATTATGCAATTTAACAAGTAAATATCAACGTTAATATGTCGGAAATATATCGGCGTTATAAATTAGACAAAATACTTCGTCTTTCTAGGTTGAACTTTAAATTCGTTGTAAAAGTAAAGATAAAACGGATTTTCATGTTTCTCGAAGGTAATTTATCTTGTAAAAGTACAAGCTGCTTTTGTAAATAACTTCTCTATCCCAACTCTAGAGCGATGCAACACGGAACCGTTGCGGACTTGAATCCCGAAGTTTTCCCACCCCGGCGCGCTACTGACAAGTTCGTAAGAATAAGTTAAACAGTATTTACCCGAGGCTGAAATTTGTCCTCGCCGGAAAGCTCGCGAGTGTGTTCGACAACCCTCTCGATCCCGGCTAGGTACAAGCCGAAACTATAAATCAGGACCCCATACTATACTGGCGTATCAAATTTTACGTCCACTACACCTGACACGGTGTATTTTCGAGACTAGAATGCGTGTCTCTCACGCGACCCGAAACAGAATCCGACAAGTGCGTCATAAATATCGACCAAACGATATACCGATCGAATTTATCTACGACCAAAACTTGGACGTTGTGGAGAGCAATAGCTCTCCTTGGATAAGGCGTCGAGAATGATTTGGCAAGCAAAGAATTCACGGATGAATATCTCTTCGGCTCTGGGCGAAAATCGATCGCGGCAGCAACATTATCTCGCGAAACGTCGTTCAGAGGTAAGACACGAGTTCAAAGTTCGTAGACATAGTACTTTGATACTATTTTTAAGAGATCGTAAATAGATATAAACGGAAAAGTTTCAAAGCGGCTACGTAAAACATGAAATATATTGTATTTTCGAAGAACGTATTGCATCCATAGACAAATCAAATCCTCCAAATCAATTTTTCACGATGATATTGATGTCATGATGTACGGTAAAGATATCAACAGATACCTGTATGCCATTATAACTGATTACGAAGTATTTTCTCTTTTATCTGGACAATCAATTTATTTGAATCAATTACGTTCTCAGGAAACAATTTTTCACAATTCTCGTATCACGATCGTGTGATAACGAGTTCGATATTTTTCAACAAATCCAACGCGCGAAATTCAATCGATCCATACTATTGTAAACTGACTGTGAGTCCGCAAATCACTCGCTGTATCAATTGTATTTAAAAGTCGAAAATAGCTGCAAGAACAATTGAGATTCTTCAAAGCTTTTTCTACTTTTTCCCGTGATTCGTACGGGAGTCGCCCGAAAAACGAGGTTGATGAACGAGCAGGGAGAAGAGTGAAAAGTTCGGACGACGTGAAATGTATCGATTATTGTCACCACACGTAAACAGGCGGGAAACGTGGTCGTGTCGCTGGTATCGGAGCCTCCGAGCTCGCTCGTTTACCACAGTTCTTCGGTTTATCTATCACTGGCTCGAGCATTTAACCATCCGTACCAGGTGGCTCGTTCACAAATAGCAACAACACCTCGAATCGCGAGACACTCGTGACGTGACACTCGCGTTTCGCCTATTTCTAAATAATTCTATAGGAGATGCCACTCAGCCCCGGTAATAATAATACAAGCTTTTGCTCGGCGAAGACTAGCCGGGAAGCGAGTTAGCTGTACGAGTTCCACGGAATTTGAATACCAATGACTCGATCGACTGAATAGTTTCGTGCTTCCTAATCGTCAACACGTTTATCATTCAAATGCGTTCCCACTGTCGGGCATATTCCCCGTTCGAAAGTTTCAGGCTGGCGCGTTTCAAACACAGCCGCACAGAAACTTCACTCGTTCGAAATATAAAGCTCTGCAAATAGCGTTCAATGGTCTGGCAAGAATAGAAATTTTGTGAAACAGCGAATACATCGATTCCGATGTTCTATATACGTATATACGTGCGTAGGAACATGCTGTTTGTTCGTATGTACATATATTATATATACATCGTATCACTTTTTTTTTTCTTATATTTTTATATCTTTTCGTTAAAATGTCTGTACATTTATGAAGACTAAACGTCATATCGCTTCAATTTCCTTTGCATTTAAACAAATTTATATTTTACGAAATACAAATCAGCTGATTTATAATCATGTTGATTCTAAGTTAATTTACAATAATGTAACCATTATATTATATCTAATTCCATCGATACCAAAGAAATAATTCGGGAGCCTCGTTTCACTATAAAGAATGCCGTAAATCACTATGCATGTACGTGTTGCTTTCGCTAAAGTTTCAGATACCAGCGCACATCATTTGCCGCACTAGATATTCAGCAAGCTGTTGCGCCCTGTCAAAGTGTATCGGAATTTTCTCAGACGTGCAGAGCTTAGTCCAGAAATAAACCAACTGTACGAGATTCGCGATAACCGGAGGACACGGATCTCTAAATGGAGACAAATCGTGACGTTTTCTTTCTCGAGCGATTAGTCGACGATGATTCTTCCCGACGAATCTTATTCGACATCGATCGGATCACGTGGAATTCAATTTAATATACTCGCTCTTATAAACTCGTTACTCTTCGTCGGCAGAAGTTTATTACTTAAGTAATAAACTCGATGCTTGAATTTTCTCTGGCTAGCGTCAATGCCGTTGGCAAACTTGGTCCCACTCACTCAGTGAAACGAAATTCGCTTCGTGATTAACGCTTTCAGTGCCGAATAACGATATATCGTTGTGGATGAGTCGATATGAGGTACTCGTTGTATGTTATGCATCGTAGAGCAATTATTCATCTATCTTTTGATATATAATAGCTCTTTATTCTTTAACGAATCCTTTTGGCAAGCTTGTAATTTCCAGCTCAATTTTAAAATGAAACTTTTATGACTTTCCCCCCTCCCCTCCTCCCGACCTTCGTCAAACTACTAATTAGTTTGGGTCGACGTATTTCAGGATTACTTTTTTATTCTTTTTGATGTTAAAAAAAAAAGGACTCGATAGACCTGATAAAATTGATGATCTTTACTATACTGGTTTATCAAATGGAAGAGGAAAGCACCGCAAATGTCATGTACCGTTGTATCAGCCGGACGGATATAGACAAGTTGGAAACAGTCCATCACCGAATAAATAACTTTCATTGATTGGCAGCAACTTTAGAGTTTAGAATTTTAAGCGTCGCGTTCGATCAAGAGTTTCGAGATTGTTCTGGTATCGATTTTACTTCTAATTTTAGTTTCGTCTGCGTCTTATTACCTAACATCCGTCTGTTTCTGTATCTGAATTCAATTACGAGGTTATATTCAAAAGTCTGATGTAGATTCAGTGAATGAAGTAGCAAGAACGATAACAGCTCTGATTTATCAACAACAAATCATTGCCTAAGGATCTATGTATGAAATATGTGAAAAATGATGTTGACCTTTTTCAAATAACAAATTCGTTAAATGGAGAATAATATTGGAAGATTTTACCTTTTTCATATTCTCATTGTCTTTTCCCACAATTGTATACTGTATATAGTATAATATAATATAATTGTATATTAAATTGTACATCAAATTAATTAAATTAAATTTATATCGATTTATTAACTTGTTCTAAAGTATGTATATTGCACTATCAAATAACGAATCTAGTTAAAATGTATGTCATTCGATAAGTGAAGGTTCCCCTATTCAGTAGCAACTCTCGCGCAAACAAACTGCGAACAGAGTTGAAACGTGCGCGATTATCTCGCAATTCTCGCGAAAGAAAAGTCGTTGTTCGTTTGCAATTGCTACGAGTCATCTTTCACATTCGATGATGAAGCAGTTAGGAAGTCAGACGGGCCACTTCGTCACGTCGAGTCACCGCCTCAACGCGCACAAAAGGCACGCTGGCCGTTCAAGAGCTCGTTTCTTAAGAGGGAAAACGGAAATTCCATAGCGGTTAATAGACTCCCCCTGCCCCCGGTGAAAGTCTAACGTTTGAGTACTTTGCCACTTAGCGAAGTTCAACTAGGAGAAATTGCATCCGCACAACTTTTCCGTAGGAATGTGGTTCCTACGATCTCCGACCAGGCTTTCAATTAACTTGCGTACCATTTTTTGGCGGAGGCTTTGCGTAAACGCAAACCTTGGAAATTCTGAGCCACCGCGTTCGTTAAGAGTTACTCTCCGTGGAATCTGTTGAACGCAGGCAAAACAGCGCGAACAAACGACCGCGGCTTTTTCTTGCCGACCTACATACACAAGCGACCTTTAGACACTTTCTTTTTTTACCAGATCACCTGCTGCTACAGTGTGTTTCAATCCAGTGAGACTTCGATAAATAAATTTCAAATGAATTTCTCTCGAGCCTTAGCTGTCTCGGTTGCAATGATTTCACAAATTTCTTCGAGCGAAAGGAACAGCGTTTCTGCGTTAAATTTCACGCAAAATTTTTATTCTAACTCGATTTTATTCTCTAATATTGAGCAAAGTCTTTTCTTGTTTCAAACATTATTTAATTTTTATACGCGATATCAATTTACGGAGCCAGAAAATACATCGTAGACATTGATCCAAATATTCAACGAGCTGTTAAAATTTCAACAAGATTTGAAGAAGCAAATTTGTTGCAGCAAATATCAGCAAATTTACAAAAACTTAGCAAGAGATAAGTCTGAGAACAAGTCGTCCGAAAAAATTAACATTAACTGGAGTCGAACTTTCAAATATTTCAAGCAACGAGGATAATGAGTTCGTGCCGATTAAAAAGGAAAGGTTAATTGTTTTGAATTACAATAGCGACAGTGGTGCCGAATAAAATTTAGTTTTGTTTTCTGAAACTCTTTATTTTGTTAACCTAAATAAATATGTGTTTCTATAATTTATAGAAGCTAGATTTTCTGTCCACTGCGATTATCATTCTCGTGAAATTCTACGAATCCACGTAGAACGGACACGTGGAGAGAAGGTTTCTTTATTTCTGGCGCGTTATTACGCGTATACTTGAGAACGAATAAAGTGAAGTAGCCCGTGAACGAATAATTGCGCGTCGTTCGAGAGATCCTAACGCAAGCGAGCACGACTTTTACGAGCGGGTTACTTCAAATCGACGAATCGATTTCACTTTCGAGATTTTCCTTTGAACTTGAAGGCATTCGGGAGAAATGTGCCAGAGAGCTTTGCCACGGCCGCGCTGCTAACGATACGCGCCAGCAAATTCTCATAATTGACAAAGAAGAGACGGAGAAACGGGGGAAGAAAAAAGGTGTTTCTAAAGATATTCTCGCAACGCGACGTGAAAAGAGCGAAAAAAATCCGTGGCTTTTTGCTCGTTTTATTGCCGCCATTCGGTGCTGCTCTCGCTCTCGCGTTTGATATTTCCACGTTCAAAGTGCTATCCCTCGAATGCGAATAAAACCCTCGCGAGAGCAAGAGAGACTTTCGAGCGAAATATTTCTGATACCGCGAGATTCTTTTGTTTTTTTCAATCTCGTTGTTTGTTTCCTTTTTGTTCGCCTTGACGTTTCTCTCGCGGAACAATACTGTACGGGAGCGAAATTTGTTTACTCAAGATCTAGCATTCTCAGCAGCATGAGCTTTGTTTATACGCTGATATTTTAAAAACAACTCAACAGTTCCGTATTGTTATTTCATTTGAATATGCCCAACAAATTCTGCGAATATCGTTTCTCAACGAAAATGTTACTCTTTGTTGTTCTCAATTATGAAAATTCATATTTCTGCAAATAGAGTTGAAAAAAATATTAGAAAACTACCAAAGAGGCGAAGAGAATTGTATCGATCGCTAAATATTTGAAGAATATGAGTTCGATATATGATCGAGCAATGATAGAGCCTCAAATGAATCGTTCAAGAAACGAAAAAGTTTACGTTTAAATTATTATCATCGATTCTTTCACTTTTCTGGGAGAAATAATTTTTCTTACAGGCAAAAAAAAAAGAAAGAAACATCGCTCCCGTCATGGAATTAAATTTGCAACTCTGTGTTACACAACATTGCCAAAAAAAGAGTATCATTCTCTGGACATTTTATTTTCTCAAATTCCTCTCGATAAATCTCCCAACAATTCCGGCCTTTATTTCTTTCACGCATTATCTTCATCTTTGCATCCGATCCAGCCTCGAAACCCCTTCCAAGTTGATGATCCATCCCCCGGCTCCTCGGAGTCCATGCATATTCCTCTCCAAAAGCTGTCGAAGGCAACGCGCCAATAACTCAACATCCGGTGGCATCGTTTGCACATAAATTCCAAGATCTGAAATCTCGGTGGCCGGTGTGAACGTGAACGTGAACGTGACCTCGCTGGCACGGCTTATTAAAGGCCCGGTAATAAGGTCGTTCGTCAGCTGGAATGCGAAGAAGCGTGCTTGAGACTCTCTCTCTCGGAATGTTTCTTTCGACGACCAGCGAGACGTCGTTCCTTTGCGTGGAGAGGATCCTCTGGCAGAACGTCGATAATAAACGTACGAAATACCATGAGAAAGTACTCCCTGCCGGGATCAAAGTGCACTCCTCTGCCGCCTCAGTGATTCTGATTGACGGCGAGTAGTAGAATTTCGTGTGAAAACGTCGGGTGTATCTCGTGAAGAAACATCGACCTTCTT
>CAJDYZ010010944.1:124621-141504 GCA_903986555.1 Heterotrigona itama | reverse complement strand
TTTATTGTGTTGAAAGATGCCATATGCATAACATTTGCATAAATAGATCGTTAGAGTCGAAATTTTATGAAGTACGCTAATATTTGATAAATTTCCCAGAATAAATCGCAATTAACATATAATTAAAGAACGATTATTTCTTAATAATACGAGTTTAAAGTTTTGCCTCTTTTTTTTGATTTTTCGAGATTACACAATTAAATGCTTTTCTTCAAAGAGATTTATTATCAGAATTTATTATATTCACTCACGTATAAATTTTGAGAGGCATCTACAAAATCGGCACGAGCACACCGAACGATCCAAAACAGATAGAAATTGGAATTTCATTTTTCTTAAAATAATTATCGTAACTCGTAACATCGTGAAACGCGAGAACTTTGATCGCAAATTCTCCGAGTTTCTCGACTATCCACGGTTTACATATCGGATTAACGAGTTGCGAATGAAACGCATCAACGGCGATCTCCTTTACAGCGTAACTGCAGAATCTCGATCAATAATTCATTTTGCATCTAATTTGCAAATTAATAGGTTTCGCTGTAGCATGGCCATTAGAACGATCGATGCGGAGGAATGATTTACGAGATGAAAACGGTAAACGAACATAACGGCCCGTGAAATATTCATTTTGTCACGAGCAAGGATAATGTTTTCCCTCGTTTTCTATTTTCCCTCTGTACCATCGAGCACAGACAAAAGTAGTTTCACGACTCTCTTCTGGAAAACAAAGCAAAGTTGAAATTGAACTGCAGGAAATTTAACAGGGAAAACGCCGAGATCGAAGCTATTTAAAACAACCGTTTCGAACTTGAAACGTAATAACAACTTAATCTCTGCGCGTGTGTTTTAATTAATTCGAAGAATATTAGATCGTGCCTCTTTGGCAGCGTAGTACAATGCTGGGAGAACGAAAAGCAGGAACAAAAGCTTAGCACATAATTAAAATCTCCAGTCATTCTCGCGCGAGATTTATTATTTACGCGTTTCTCTCACTACCAAAGGAACTTATTAAATTAAATTCGTTACAGCGAACATCGTTCTCACCGTGCACAGCTCCCCGCCATGATTTACCTGTTCCGCTTTAAACTAGGAGCCCGCTACGTTCCCTGGTAATTTCCGTATACGTGAATTGTATGAGGATTTCAAGATGAAAAAAGGAATAAATAATAACAGTCTTGGAGATTCGTGACACCTCGAGAAATTAATTGGCCGAAATTCCAATCGAACGTATTTCTCGTGGTCCTTGCTATTTCACGAACCTAAAAGCTTTCTATTTATTTCTTTTAGCTGTTACTTATTCAATAAAGTGAACTTTAATAATCTAATGCGTAGTGTAACCAGTGACGTGTAAAATACGTTTCAAACTACATGACGTAATTTTCGTCATGTTTCTTTCCTTAAAACGACGATGCAAACAACGCTGGTACTACATATTTCGAAAGGCAAAACTTCCAGGCAGCACAATGTGAGCTTTAGCTTACGTCGCGTTATGTTAATATTTCACGGCGAGCCGTCTCTCATAATGCTGGCGATTAATCACCTATCACGCCTGCAGTCGTAAATTTCAATTCACGGGATTAACGCGTCACGGCTTCATTAAGATTCTTTGGTATTACGAGTTCGAGGTGTTCACGATAGTGTAAGGTTCAGGAAGCGTCAGGAAGAATTATACAGGATGTTCGAAGCGTTAAGCTTCGGGTCAGGCATTGCTTGAAATAGACGTTAATTAGCGGAATTTAATCGAATACCAACAAAGCAAATTTAATATCGTTACCGTGTATAATCACCGTGAATTACACTGTTATGTTGAACTGGACAAACGTTAACGAGTGACACGGATGATAAAATGAAACGACGAAACGATAATTGGATGTTCGAAATCAGTTGATCTTCTCTCGCTTTGAAAGCTTGAATTCCTTCGAGCGTATGGTGAAAAAAATTACCAAAAAAACTTCCATCGAACGTCGTCAACGAAATATATATTATAGTTACTTTATTGCCTTAAAAGCTCGAGGAGCTCTTCAAGTATCGCGAACGAGTTCCTCGCAACTATTAAGATCACAGGTCGACAAGCCATTTGTACAATCATTTAGTACTTCGTTAGAACTCTCAGATGTTTGTGAAATCTTATTGAAAATACTCGACGAAGTCTAGACTATTCACTAGAATAATCTAGAATAATCTGGAGTTTGATTTTTTTCTACGTTAATCTCTGGTCCCTGAAATCAAACACAAGAAAGAAGAGAAGAACGAAAGATTGAAAGATCAATGATCGACGGCTAAGTTAAAGGAACTTCAGTGGATACCTATTTGAAGAACGTGGTTAAAACCTTACGAACAACACACGAAACTAAGCTCTCCCGATTTGCAGAGTCCAAAGCGAGGACGTCAATTCGAAAATAAGGCAGCATACGGTCATCGGTACATTCCCGTAGATCAAAGACGGTTTCACAGCCGTAGATCGCGTTCGCGACAATGTGGCTTGTAATTTCCACGAGTACGGAGCTCAAAGAGGCAATGCCCCCCCCCCCTCTCTCTCTCTCTACCTATAACTCCCCTTCGTAACTTTTTGGAGCTCCGTATGAAACAACAGACACACTCTAGACGCGGCAAAGCAGCGTTTGTCGAGGATAAGACGAGAAGGAGCACTTTGAACTTTCTTCCGAAGTCACGACGCGACGCCTTTTGTTTCCCTTTCTGTCTCTTCGGGGATATATCTTCCCTTCTTTTTTCCCCCTCTGGTTTCTTCTCTATACTTCGAAAGATCTTTCTCAGCGATACCCGAGACCTCCGGCATCGAGTAAAAGAAAAAAAAAAAACAAAAAAAAGAAAGACAAAAGAAAAACGCTTTCTTCCGGTGTCGCGTCCAGAAGTGAAAATAAATCGTGCCATTTTCACTCTTGCACACGCTCTCCGCGACCCTCTCCACCATTTTTCCTAATTCTCTCGAACTCTAGCTGGATTCAATTTGTCCCGACAGAGAGGAGAAAAAACGCTTCGCGAAAGCGTTGCTCTCTCTTTTCTTCTTCTCTCTTTTCTCTGTTCGCAAGGTTAGAGGAGATGGCTGAAAGTCGATTGGTTGAATAGATGGCACCGGGCTAAGGGTTTTTCAATTTTCCATCTCACGCTAAGAATCGACGGTGAAATCGACCTGACGCGACGTCCAAGCATCTCCAATCCTGGGGATACATCTCCTCCGCTTCTAGTCGGTCTTCTCGTGAACGATCGAATACCATGGGAATTTTAGGAGCTTTATTTTTCTTCTACCGAAAACATGATCTTTTTGACTCCAGACCTCTACTCAGAAACAGGGCTGTCCAATGGTCGCCGGCTATCCATGTTTACGTTCTATTTCGATTCACCGATTTTCCGGTATTTTTCCTTCCTATTTTTCCCAGTTTTATTTATTTCATTTGAAAATTGAGATCTTCCCGCGCGGAAGTTTTATAAATCGTTGAATCCATGAAATTCGAATTTGTTCGCTGATATTTTAGTCCTATCTCTGACACGATCTCTATTGCATTTGTGCAACAAATGGCGTGGGAGTTATCCGTCTTTCGGGTGTAATTGTTGTAACGATGGTTTTCTATAAATCTTGCTCCGTTCTTTTTACGCAAAAGCAAACAAAAAAGCACCCATTACTATCGGCTTCTCTCTGGAGAATCGAATCGCAAACTTCGCTCTTACTTCGCTGAGTAGAGATCCTTTCAAAGTATAAATATAAGATTTTTAACGTAAACATTTCACTTCTATATGGGCATTACTCAAATGATGAAATTAAATTTTATTCGTAATTAATTAGAAACTATATCAATAGAACGTATTCCTGTTCACTTCAACTCGTTATGAAATATTTCTTGTAGGAATTTTAGAAATTGTTTTAAATTTGATCTTCGGAAAAATTGACCGTGATTTAAACGTAATAGAATAACGTTAAATAGCAAAGTACTCCTTCAATTTAAAAAAAAAAGTGTAAATAAATATACGTATAAACGAATCATTTCAGAAGTTTCCTTTGATCAGTCATGTTCTTTTTTTAAAGCAGATATACATTAATGAAACATAGCTGAATAATAAATGCTTGTTATGTAAAAATTGCTTCGTCACACGAGAAGCATTTTCCATCCTCTGGTTAAATCTAAACCTGTGACCTGTCACGTTTACCTATGTTCCCATGCCACGAACTCTCCTTTCTCACGTCACGAAAAAATACCACTATTTGCAAACTTTAGTTGACATAGAAGACACATTCGTGAGAGAATGAGTTGCACTAGTGAACAAATGTATGATTCTCGTTGAAATATTTCTCACTTATATATCTCATTTTCCGTGATCTCTTAATTAATTATAGAAATTAATTAATTTACTGTTAACAGTAACTCATTCCGTGTAATGCTTTTAATGCTAAATTTCGTCGAGAATAACCTAGAAAGAATTAATTCTTTTCCCGATATCAGAAATAACAAAAATGATTGATCGATGGTTTAGGAAACTCAATTATTAGAACCGGTCAGGCTAGCAGAAGATTCGCTCCAGCAATCTGATTGTCCTATTCCTTTTATGTGGATGACCCTCGGACAATGAATTTATCCTCTCGGCCTTTAAACTTCAATTTTAAATTTGAAATTGGCCTTTTATTCTAACGTAGGAAGTTGGATATCTATCTCTATATTTTTCATCAATATTTTTTTCTAGTCTCTCTCGAAATTTCTCTCTATTCTTCAAATGTTTTACTCAATTTTATGTGTATCCAAATGGAGGATTCGTGAATATCAACGAACGTAATCATTTCGTTAATCGCTCTAGGTTGTATTTCATTTTTCTATTAATGAACGAATAGATATCAACAATATATCATATAATTAAAAATTACATTTTCTGTAAATGTAAGGCTGTTACTTCTGTCATCGTTGCCACAATTACGTGTACACGATATGTTTTTGTCCAAAAATGTTTCATAAATTCAACTCTATCACAAGTTCTTCTCTCCTGTTGTAAATATTTATTGATACATTTGATGAAACTCCTAGTGATGCTTCTTAATTAATTTTCTTACCTACTTAAATTTTGAAATTCGACTGCATGAATTTCTTTTTATTCGTGTAAAATCATATTGGCGATTTTAATATTTTTTTTTTACCGAGGAGAATGAATAAATCTTTGTTCCCGATCGCAGATCAATTTTGTCTTCGTTAACTTTTCTCCGTACCAAGACAGAAGGAGATCGTAGTTCCGACACGCAAGATCCTCATCAATCATCGGAAATGAAACCGATAAATTCTTCTTTGTAGTGTTGCATAAAACACACTACGCAGGAGGCTCAAGATCGTTCCGCGTGACAAATCGTTGCATCGTTTTCGAAATACGAAATGCGTGGGGTTACCGTCGCTTATTTCTCCCAACGCGATTTTTCTCTCGATTCATAAGTATTTTCCCGGCGTAAAATACATCTTTCATTTATCCTTATTTATACGATATTATACGTTGTCCATTAACATCTGATCATCCAAAGAGCAACATTTTTTTTTCTTTATTCGCGCGAGAGATGTACGACAGTCTTCGAAAGTAGTTCAGATTTTCTAGCCAACGAATCCTTTGGTTTTCATAACAAATTATAAAATACAGTTTTCTCGCACAAGTGGTAGAATCGCTGATAAACCATACCAAGCCCGCGAATATTACGCAACGAGAGATCCAACGTATCGCTAAATTAATGTTCGTTCTATACGTCCTTTTCATTACTTCGAACGCTACGTTTTATTTATTCCTGCTTTTTAGTTATTACTAATAATGCCGAGCAATACGCGGTGGGATTACAATTTTCAAGTTCAACTCGTAATCTCTTATATTCGGAATATGTGATGTATTAACGCGAGTAGAATATTACAGTATTATTACGATTAACATGCCGCTATACATACAATGTGTTATTGCTTCTTTCTCGAAGTTAAACGATGCTTGCAACGTTCAAGGAGAGCTTGTTAACTGCATCATCGTTTCACCAACGACCGCGTTTGAAATATGAAAACATTGAAACGTGTTTACAGAGCGCTTATGCTCAATTTTGAGAATCTTCCATGTGAGTTTCTAAAAGAAAAGAGAGATGATCGTACGTATCGTTGTGGACGAGTAATCGCAATATTTCATTACGAAAATAGAAGCAGTGAAGGAACGTAAAGTTGCGATCCGTAAGAAAATTTTCTTCCGAACGGCTCCTTTCAAACAGAATATTTAAGTATTCTCATTAGAACAAAGGAAAGTTTGTTATTACGGCCTCTCGTGCATTTATTGTTTCAATGCAAAGCCTTGTGAAAGAACGTATTAATTTGCAAATATTTTTTTGCCCGTCTCCAACACGGAAACTTGAGAAACGGATGAATCGAACTTTTCAAAGTTTGGTCAATGCTTAGAGGAATGAAAAGAATATCAATAGAATGATAAACAAAAAAAAAAAAAAGAAAAGAAGGTTACAAGGAAGAACAATGAACGAGGCAGGTAACAGAGGATGGATGGTTCCTTACCTCGAACAAATGAGATTTTCAAATTCCCACGATACGGAAGCAACTTCATTATTCTCCGACGCTGCTTTACTAAATTTTATCGGTGTATTTAATTAGACCGTTTTACACGGGAGCAGTCCGACTTCTAGAAAACAATTTTCGCGAAAATTTCATTCGGAGCTTGCCTAATTGTACCAAAATTCGCTTTAAAGTTCTCTTCAGCCGCGAGACACGACAATTACATTCGAATTACTCTGTTGTTGCGAATCGTAAATCATCGTTTGACAAATTCTCCACCCGTTTCTTTACTCGACAACAACTTACCGCTTCTCATAAAGATATATCCCGTCGTTTTCATATACATCTCCCCGTTTGGAGGATAAATTTCTTTAGGATGGCAGATGGAATATATCACATCCTACTACGATCTACCTACTACATCTCAAAAAAAATATATTACATTCGCTTCATATATATCGTTATCACGTCCCTTTTTTTAGAGGTCTGTAATCCGACGAATAAAAAGTTCCTTCGTTTCACTTATCGATACATCTTGCTCTCCAGCCTGCTCCGATCCCATAAAAGTTACTTCGTGTTGAATTACGTTCCGTCTTCCATGACACATACTCGTTTCTTCTCTATCCGTGTGTGACTTTCGCCTTGTTAAACCGCTCCCAGAACCGTTTAATCCATCCCCCTCCCCTCCCCCCTGTTTTATCACAATTCAGCCTCGTGCTGTTTTATACTTCTTCTGTTCGTGTTATGTAATAACAGTATTTTTCATGCCTTCCGCCTTCCCTCCGGTCTATCAAGAAAACAAAATGAAACACGAGCATTTCATTTACCTCTTACAAGCGAAAAATTATCACGAGATCTTCCCACGAAGTTTAGAAAAAAAAAAAAAAAAAAAAAAACGTTCGCACGTTTTGCAGAAAATAACACACAACTTTAATTTCTCCTGACGCGACGAAATTTTAATTTCTCCCGTCAGCCTACCAAATCAAACGTTAACTACCTGCTTTGACTTTCGTCGCCTTTTTTCTCGCGCTCTCATCGCCATTATCGTCGCGTGCATACGAGCAAATAAATTACATGCTTCCAGGGCTATTTTCGCCCTTTTCAACGATGCCGCGCGAAGAAAGACATGTTGTGTTTCGTTGCATATGTGGCACGCGTGCTTTATCTATTCGTGGCTGCACTTAATAAACCCCGCCTTAATAAACTCCCTTTTTCGAACTTAAGGCGTTAAGGCGCATTAACCTCGAAGTCTAGATAATCTCATTTTTATCGCAAATGTATACGTGATTTGAATTAACATATGTTAATTCCAAAATCTATTTACTCACGATAAACTGTTTCCAATTTGATGATATCTAATTAACCAATGATGATCACTGAACGCATTTGCATTGAAAGTGGTACACAAAATGGTTCAATTTCGTTTCTTGCTTTATACAGTATTCCTTATTCTATCCTTCACGAAGATAGCTTTTTTAAAATAGCTACTTTTTGAGAATTGGTTAATATAAATCACATTGGAATTAAAACATTCAATGTATTTGGACAGATTTCAATTAAAAGAAAAAAATAGAGTATAATTAATTAATTTATGCAATATAATGAATGACTGAATGAAAAAGACGTATTATTAAAGTATTATAAATATTAGATGCTAAAGTTTCATACTGATTGATCCAATAAATAATTATCTGTTTTATTGTATCGATTCGTTTAAATTTTATCTCCATACTTTCTACCGGCAGATTATCATGGCAAATATCATATCTCGTTTTAGCACGCTTCTTCGCGCGTAATTAAATGCTAAACTAGTTGACAAAATCAAAGAACTGTAAAATAATGCGCAGTTTACGTAAATCTGTGAAATAATATACGATATAAATATATTGTGTAGCGCGAATGAAGTAAAACACATTTCAACCTTTGATTATATTTATCTACGTTTCATCTCGAGTACAAGCAACTATAAACGATGTTCCACATGGTCGATAATTGTTATGTTATTAACAGAGTCGCCTTCTTAATTCCAAGAATCTGAAGGTTAGTTCGATTCGAAACAAGATGTGTCGAGACACATCCGTTTCCAATAACTCGACGAAAAGAATCGCGCACGTTCATATATATCTATACATATGTAACTACAAGTTTCCATCGATCACTTTAGCCAATTAAAATAATAGAAGCGTGACGTCATGTCTCATTGAATTGATGGAAAATTGTAGGGCAATGGGAACAGTCAGAAACGTAGGCATGGCAGAGCAATGGAAATTAATGTTCGTCGAAAGTAACGCGCTTGGAATATGTCACGAGGGTGTGTGAAACGAGGGATCGACGGTCGAAGTGTGCGCGAGAAAAAGCAGCGGGAAGCTGTTGACAGAATTCGCGGGCAAGGGGTACCAACCGATCGCGGCGAACGAGAATACTTGTCGAAATACTGAGTCTGGCATCGTTTATTTTTCCGGGCGGAAAGTTTCTCGCGTGCCAACACTACCACCGCAGTACATTGAACTCTTACCTCAGCGTCCCTCTGCATCGAGTCAACTGCCAGTCACGTTCATCGGTCCGCGGTACGGCGTTTCTCCGGATGCATGTCCGCTACACACGGTGGCCGCGACGATCTCAAATCCGCGCCGTGGACAACCGGCAACAAGGTGCCGCGCGGTTCCGTTGTCACCCCGACTGGTCCTCGATTGGAACACGCGGCAAATTGGAGCCGATTACAAACCGACCGGAACGCTTCGTGCTCACATGGAAATGAATTCACAACACTGTTCGCCGGCTTCCCATTGGACCTCGTGTATCTCCATTGAGAGATCTCCGCCTCCCTCCTCGGCGTGCGAACGTTGCACGGAAGTGACGACGATTTCGACTGAATGCGAATCACGCGAATGCGAATTAACGATAAGAAAACACCGAGCAGAGTGACGAACAGTGACTCGAACGGAGGAGGGAGAGAACGATAGAAGGACGCGTGTAACTAGCGCACCAGCCAGCCGACAGGACACACCACGACAGACTGAAAACGAGGGTAGAAAACGTGGTTGCCGTCGCGACGCCCTCGTGCGTACTCGGCCGGCATCGGCACGTTCCGCGTACCGCCGTCTCGCTCGGTGTTCAGGGCCGTCGCACTCCTCGTCGGCGCCATTCGGGTCACGTGGTCGCATCAGGGGTGAACGACGTGGCGCGCCACGATCTCTTTTCAATGTTCGCTACCCGCGTATACATACTTGGTTTTTACCACGGTAAAAAGAGGGATAGTCCAAAGAGACGAATAACCGTGATATACGAGCAACTGCAGTGGAATATCGCGTGAATATATGTGTACACAGGTACTCCTTCATGTTTTCACTACGTTACATGATCTCGTAGAAACGTAGTTTATACTTTACATACACGCAGTCGTCGTTCGTACTGTCGAAGTTTTGATTTCGCGCGTTTTAGGGGGAACAGTGGTGGCACTGTAAGCTACGTATTTTCGTTCGAAATAGGAAATACACAGTTAAGTCAATGGTTCGCGTTAGATACGATAATACCACTGTGTTATGAGAATAATTACTATGATAAGGAGGTTAACTAGGTTAAGTACACGTTATTTACTTGTCGTAGAAATACCTATGTCATTATCGATAAATTTGTAATACTTTATTATCGATAAATTTGTAAACCTATCATTATATAAATATCGCGCAAATGTTTGAATAAAATATATAATTTGCGTTTCTTTATCTTCCTTTTTAATAAAAATGAATATGCGCATGTTTCTGATTCATAACTTGTTAGAATATTAATACTCGGAAAATCTTAATTAATGTTAGAGGTTAATATCGATGAAAACGATACTATCGATGAAAACATCGATCGATAAAATGATTCCGGTGAAATATTTCTAGGCCATTGTTATAAATTACTCGCATAAATAATACTGCATCATGAAACAGGATCTTCTCGAAGATTTCCCGATAGACTGTGACGTTATCTTTCGAAGACGATGCTTCAGGGAAACGAGTTCTTCCGGAACTTCGAAGCAATGTAAACTCGAATTCATTCATCTCTACAGACTTCAAATACTATGCCGTTGGTAACGTACCTCAACTTATATTTTTTTTACATATTGTTGGAGGAATAATTCAAATTTTCGTAAATTTTCTTGTGTTTTAATCTGAGTAAGATTATATTATATAACCTATATGCAAGCTATTTGCTAGAAAGTTAGACACTCATGAATAATAATCATGAATAATAGCTCTAGTGAGAATAAGTTAAAAAAAAAGCAGGAACTGAAATTTTTTTTAATTAATTATAAAATTATCGCGTTTCACACTGCCTTCTAAATTCTCTGTTGAAATACGGCAATGTGTTGAGCAAGTAATAATAAACTCGCAGAGGCGGTTTTCTGGAATATTGAAACTAATCGTTTATGGTAGCCACGTCTTTCCCGTTGTAAAAGAAGAAGAAGAAGAAAAAAAAAATAAAGCATCATCATCTCGAAGGAAGCTTTTACCTTCTAAATCGTGTCGAGTTTCATTGAAATACCAACATTCTCATCAGAGAGCTCTCGTAGAAAGCACTCAAAGCGTTGTCGATGAAATTGCTTGTAAACAAATTATAAATTGCCATTTCTTTGAATACGAACACATCAACATACGATTGGCTGCACTTAAAGTTCTTATTATCCCAGAAACAATTTCCATAGTAATTAGAAACTTCCGAAGTAATTTCCGATTATTGTCTTCATAAAGAACAAAGTATTGTACTTTTTACTGTTTCAATATTAACTCCAATAATTAGTAAAATGTTTGAATACTTTGGAACATGGTAACTGAAGTAAAAAATTCTAAGATATAATCTTGACTGTGAAGCAAGACTATACAACAGTTGTAAAACAAGTAAAAGGCAAGGCGAAACTGCGTCATATATTCAAATCAATTTTTTCACACATTTACGATAATCGATGAAAACAATGCCGTTTTTTAAATACCTTATTACAAAAGTATAATGAATTTAATTATCAGATTCGTTACCATATTTAGCACGTTTTTTTTTATGAGGAAATCATATCGTTGATCAGGAAATTTACTCCTTATTAGATCTCGTAACTTTATCGATATCACGAAACACGATCCTCAAGCGTGTCGTTTATAGAACTGCTGTGAAACTTCAGTACGACCTCGTTTGCAACTGCAAAGGTGTATGCACGACACCCTTTTCGTGACAAGGTGGTTCACGCGGGCGAATGTTCGGAAATTTGTCTCGCGACGGAAACTTTTTCAGAACGTAGTTTCGTCGCCGGATGTTAGGTTTTGTACAGAGGGATGCTTGCTTACTCGAATGTCACAGTTCTTGCAAGTTCTATCTGTGACGACCAACTGTCACACATTTTGTTGCCGACTGTTCAAAGTAGCTACGGTGCATCGTCGTGACAATGCAAACTCAAAAGTATATACGCTAATTAGACGAATATGATGGTAAAATGAAAAATTAGATTCTTAAGAAGATGTAAAATATCTTAATCTTATAATCAAAAGCAAAAGCGATACTAAAACAGTACATTTTTTTCGGAAAAGTCCTTAATTCTTAGTTAAAATGTCCTATCTAGTATCTTGTTCATTTTATAAGATATATCTACATTTATCGAGATATAAATTTTATAAAAGAGATTAAAGTTCTTCGCGTTTAACGATTTTACTTTCAAGTGAATGAGGAAAAGAGAAGACAAATAAAAATAGCACGAAAGTATAATTCAGTTTTCTCGATTGTTTTAAAATAATAGATAGAGCACATCTGGATTTAGTCACATATTAAAAATCAAGATTAAGAGAAGATTTGACACAGAAAAAATAAATTTCTGTACTTTTGTACAATTAATATGGCTCCTTTAAATAAATTAATGCTACAAACTCACACTTAGAAAAACGTCTGCCTAATCCACTTTTATTGTCGACGTGTGATTTAGAGAGAGGAGCGTGTATTCTTTGATATACCTTTTGGCAACAGAGTTTCAGAAATATCGTCATCATCTGCTATTATGCCACGTGTATTAACGAACGATGTTACAAGAAATATTTATTACGGTTTTGTACTGAATCTGAAGGTTGTCTGGCAGCACGAGACCAGGTGTTGTAAAGTAAATGCAAAGAGTGGCGCGCGCAGAAGTCCTCGTTCACGTGAAGTAGCACGGAAGAAGGGACGATTTATGGTCATTAAATAATTTAACGAAATTTATTCCGCCGCCTTCGTTCCAGGAACTCGCGGCATTAAATTTTCGAGGCACGAACGTGTGTCTACGATTGCGATATTAATGGTCACGGTGTAATAGGGATCCGATAACTGGCTACCGGCCAACAATCGACTCGCCTCTGCTTCATTGCGAAATTCCGCGACCGAAGAAATTGCACGGGGCTCCGTTCCGACGTACGCTGCACGTGCCTGATAGTTTTCGCATCGGGCGTAGTTTTCGCGCAAGGAATCCAAGCAGACACGTGCAAACACGTGCAGAATGTTTCGCTTCTCGCCATTATCACGTTGGAACATTAACGCAAAAATTACGTGTTCTGAAAAATTTAGATACACCGTGAAACTTCGTCCTCGTTCCACTGCATGCAGCGAATAAATTTTTTCTTTAACCACTAACCAAGAAATAACAAAGTTCTTCACTTTCAAAGAATCTTTTGCCTCGTCCTCTTTTCTCTTACAACAGTATAGTCGTCGCGATTACTCTGTCGTAGCGCCTCTTAGTTTTTAATGCAACTGTATCGGAGATAACTCGCTAGGACGAATGGTCTTTCGACAACATGTTTAATCGAGCACGCGATTGTATTACGAAAAGTAAATTTCAAAACTTGCTTAAATTAAAGAGTCTCGTTCGCAACGTTCGAGTGAAAATCAGGTGAAAATCGGAGAGGAAGATAGGTATCAGAAAATTGCGGAAATCTTGGCCGAGATATCGACAATTGCCCGTATCGTAATAATTTCACCATAAGTTCGTTGGTCGATAATAGAAGATCTGGACAGGATCGTAGATGAAGTTTCGACGTTATCGCGAAACTATAGCAGAAACTTTTCATCGGGCCGGGTCATTGGCCCGCAATCGAGAGATACTTAGTCGGATAGAGCACGCGATGCATTAAGACCGAATTTAGTCGACGCGGCGCGATTCGGTGCATGCACTCCCGGCTCGTGCATTCGCGTGACTCCGCTGGCGTGTAATAAGTGAATTCACGTTCGCTCGGGCCGAAAACTTAGCTGACAAACTCACCCGCCGCACTGCACGAGGCCATTCAGCTCGCGAAACTCCCTTGTTTTGAGTCTGTTTAACGATTTCCCAGAGACCTGCTTTTTCGACGGACCGCATGCAACGGGCGAATGCGGTCGTGAACTATGGATTCGCTAGCGGGACCGCATGCAGGTTCGCGTGTGTTCACCCCTTTCGCCTGCCCGCGGTCATTGATTCGCCGTCATGTTTATTCCTAGTACTTTGCCTCGTATATTCGATTTAAGGCACTCGACTTTGCTACACTCGCGATATGATTTTCACCACCTGAGAATTTTCTTGATAATTTCACTACGGGGAACTTGAGCATATTGTATTAGAATACATCAGATCGATAGTGGTTTCCGTGTCGAATTTGTTATATGGGAACCATCGTACACTGTGGTAGGGTGAAGAAAAAAAAAAGAAGAACGGATCTATTCGTTTATTTTCCTGCATTTTCCTTTAGGCAAGGAATATTCATTGACACGGAGGGACGTTCCACATGGATACGACACATACCTCACATCCATTTCGCACATCCGTGCGTCAGTCATACTTGATGGATTCGTCGAATATGTCGAGCAAAAATAGTAGAGGCTCAGAATACGCTTTCACGTTATAACGAAAATCCAGGCAACGAGTCGCGAGGATTGGAAGAGTCTCAATATCAATAAGTATTAAAAATAGGAATTCCTTTCGAAGGAGAAAAAATTTTCATAGCAAACTCGTTCACGCAGTTCGGCAAAAGTTGTATAATGTCCCGATATGAGAGTCGATAAAACTTTATCTACTGTCTAGCGGACACTTCTTTCAAAGTTCACGTGCTAGTATCGTCGTAATATGAGTAACTTTTACCTCTTGCAATTTCTTTCTAAAGACGATTTCAGATTTTGTATCCGCTTTCTTTTATAGAATAAAACAAAAAAAAAAAAGAACAAAGAAAAAGGAGAAAAAAGGAACTACGTTTATTTCATTTGAGAACAGCGTACGATATCAGTATCGTTCGTAATACTTTTGTCTAAAAGCTAAACGAGAGATACGTCGGTATAAATCCAATGAGAAACGCAGCCAGATTTATCTTTTCACGAGGACGTCACGTTTGTCGGGAAAATCACGAATTGCGGCTCGTGTCGCGACGGAGCGGAGGATTAGATTACTTAGAAGCGTTCCCGAGGGTTCAACCATAAAGAGGTTTATCATGACGAGAAACAGAAGAGATGGAAGATGCAAAGGAAACGAAAGCGTTGGCCGCCAGTATCGTAAAAACTGTGCGGACGGGATTCGTCGACGGTCGGAGCGTGCAGCGGCCATTAAGAAAAGTCGAGTTCAATAAACTTTCGAACAAAACGCTGAGTTATTGATCTTCCAGTTACGTCACGTTACCTCTTTTCCACCTGCCAGCTCGTCTATCGAACCGTACAGACTCAAACCGCATTTCCAACACGCAAATGATCCTTAAAAAGTACCTCGAATCACGAAAAAGTTAACGAAGCTCCCTTCGCCTTGATTTCTGCATTTTTACTCGTCGTGTGTTCCATCCGTATCGATCCGTTTCAACCAATCGGTCTTCGTAAAGGCAATAGGTGCGCACGAAATCGCGACGACCTTTCTTACGTTTTGATCGTCAGATTTGCATTTCCCTTGAGAGTACAGTAAAAGTAAATAAATAAGAAATTCACTGAATAAATAAATACAATAGAAATATAAAATATCAATTAGTGACAAATAATTAGCTATAGTTATAGGGAATATTAATTAGTGACAAATTTAGATATAGTCATTTGAAAGAAAAATTGAAAATTGTTACATTTCTGTTAATAAGTTTAACATTAACCGAGATATGATTGAACTTTTTTGTTAGTAACGCCTATTTCTCAAATTGAACGTGAAATAAATTTCTATGCCATCGTTAGTTAATTTCTGAGGACGAGATCATTCTTCATTTTCATCAAATTTACAATGTACAACGTGTAAGAACTGTTCTTTGACTTCAATAGCGTTGGATCTAAATTTATTTTATAGAACATTCTGCTAGTTTTTTCTTCTCCAAGTTCAGTTGATTTTTAATATGAAATATCATGGAAAATAACATGAATATTCCGATACACAGGGAAATTTGCAAATGATTTTGTACCTTTATCAAAGATAACAGATGAGTCGAGTGGATTCGATGATCGATTGGAATTGGTTTTAATTTTCCTGTACATATGTCCGGCGTACAAAATTGTTCGAATCATTTATTTCTTTCAGAATTCAATGGTTAGAAAGTTACGTTCGTTTAGTTAGTGAACGGGTTCGATATTAAACGAAAAACGTATATTGAACAATATCCTCTTTATTTTATTCATCAACTACATCAACGCAATTAGAACTTACGATAGATAATTATGAATATAACTATCCATTAATTCGAATTTACGATAAATAGTTAGGTGTTAATTAATAAAATAGTTATTAAACAGATGGGCCATTGTGTTATTCCACAATTAAGGGTGTCGAAATAACGATGGTGTTGTCGTGTGGTCAGGATCGATATTTCATTCAACGACCTAATTCCTGATTTACGACCGACCACCAGCTGCAATGGTTCCCGATTCGATCGGGATGATATATCTTCAACGCGATCGTTTTCTTCCTTATTAGCCGATTCAAGCGCCGAGAAGCCGCTTCACCAGATAACCAGGGAAAGCATAAATTCCGCAAGCTGCCAACAATATTATCAGCACGCACATGAAGAAGCCTATTATCCTCCATTTGTAATACCGACAAACAATGTAACGGAATGCTTTCCACGGATTCCGGAACCAGGAGAACGAAGTATCCGGTCGGCTGTAAATTAAAGAAAATGAGGCCTCTTCCTTTGTGATTGATTCGTAGTGAAAAATGATCGTCAACGCTCTCAATCGGATCAACAAATATTTATCGGTCGAGTTTAAAGGCCATCAACCGATCGCTTATTAATAATATAATGGCGCTTTAATGTATCGAGTTTATCAAATGTGATCGAGTTTAATTACAGTCATCGAATGACGATCATTTCGTTCGAATAGCTATCAAACGTTTGGATTTAATCGGTTTTGTTCGTTATCGTTGCGTTATTATTAATGAAA
>CAJDYZ010010944.1:113702-124550 GCA_903986555.1 Heterotrigona itama | reverse complement strand
TTTGTCGGGCGTAAAGAGGAAACGAGTTGGAAAAAATACTCATTGGAGTAGCAGTTTCTTTAGAATCGCGGAGAAATACGAAATTACAAAGAATTAAAGTTGCTTAATGACGCGACAAACGTACAGCAGGGGATTATCAATTCCATTACAGAATAAATCAATTCAATGCTCAACGTATTACGAATCGTGCGATAGGTACTCGGTTTAATTTTGTCCTTCGATCTTTCTTTGTGTCCCGAATGGAGTAGACAGGTTGCAGTCTAAGTGGATAACTCGATCTTCTAAAGATTGTCCGGAAATATATATTGCCGATGCTTACCGAATTAACTTCGCCGACTTAACGAAATAATCTGGTTACCGAGTTATTCGCAGTTATACAGATTGGCGATCAAAATCGAAAATTAATCCACTTAGATTTGATAGCCGAGCGATATCTGCATTAATTTCATTTACGGTTAAGCATGAAATTATCGTTGAAACGTTATAGCGTGGTTTTATTTTGAACCGGTCGTGGCTTTTCAACTTTATACAGAGACAATGAATAAGTCATCGACTTTGTTCAATAAGTTTCTTCTCGGTAATTAAATATTTCTCTGACTTTTGCATGCTTTTATCGTGATAGATAGTCAATCCTTTAATGCATTTGATATATTCATTGAATATATTCATACTACTATCTCTATAACGATAATATGAATAAATGGAATATCTAGAATTAATTATTTGTTACCTTACATATTCGTGTAGCGAATATATAAAATGCAAGACGAATTTTCAATATTATTCTTCTATATATTATGTTACGTATAAACTAGTGTATTTAAGGGTTGAATATCTTTAAACAAAAATTCTTTGGTACGGCGATATGAAAATATAACCGATACTATTGGAAATTCATTTAGAACTCGACGTCAATCTCGTACAGACATCGATTGATATTTGGTTCAGAATTTCAATAGACAACCATCAAGATACACAAGGCATCGCGAAGTCGTGCACGTGTCTTCCTTTCTTTCATCGATTGACATGAAGTTCTGCATATTTTAATTAAGTGTCGTCATACTTTGGTGGAGGTAGATTTTGAGGTGGGTCCCTTCCTTTGCCCGCGGGTTCTTCGTCAGCCTCCTCCGCTGGCAATATTGATATTTCCAGTTCAACTTTACCCTGAATCGATACATTACGTCGTGTGCCCACTTCAGTGTTTCATGAGTATTTCTGACAAAAAATAAAAAATAAAAAAAAAAAGAAATAAACGAAGACGAGGGGTCGAGGTAAATGGGTATATTCGCGATGTACTCGTTATCGAAGCAACACATTTTCAGCGAGTAACTCTAAAAGGGATCGAAAGCTTTCATTTTAATGAAAACTTTCGAACCGACTTGATACATCGCGAGCATCGGGCGTTACGATTTTGATAAAATCTACGAGAGATAAATATTCGTCTTGTGCAATGTTAATAAATGTTGGGAGTTTCGCGATACACACCGCCTGGACGTATCGACCTGCGTTCACGCTACACTCGAATGGCCACCACGCTTTAATTCGTGCCATTTTGAACATGTTGATCGTCGGCAGAGTCGGATCTAGTAACGATAAAGTGCAAGTTTTGGAATTCGGACTTCCCCGTGGCATTTTGGCTAGATCCAACGTCACCGCTCCTAGAAGTAAACAGAAATATTCATTTCGATGGTATTGGAACTTTTAGCATCCTCGTGCGTATGGACACGTGCCAACAGTGCTGGAAATTCGTCTGCAAAAAAAAAGAAATTAATGGATAAGCGCGACGATTAATTTAAAAATTCGTTTTACCGAGAAAATCGTCCGGAGAAAAATGATCGCTGTCCCAAACTTGCAAATGTAATCTGCATGGCAGTTTGTCTTCCGTTTCGCTTCGCGCAAAGAAGGATGTCTTTCTGCGCACAATCATAACACGCTCACCCTTGCAGTACATGACGCGAAATATAAATCGCCAATTAAAATTTCCCTCTCCGTTCAGAGAATTATAGTGGACGTCGGTTTTTTGATAGTCGTCGTAAAGTATCCAGCTGAAGAATCGGTTATAGCGATTTATGCAAAGATTGAAAAATTAATACGAAATTTCTGAACTCTTGCATATTTCGGTACTGAAGCATTTTAATTCGAAATAGAATTACAATCTACCTCCTACTTCTTCGTGACATTATCAATTCTTTCCATCTTTCAATTCGATCGAAATAGGTTTTCAAATAGTTCAATTTCATCCGTTTTTCTAGCAAATTTTTAGAAGAATTACTGTTATAAATGTTTACTTAGCCTTACCCTTTTACATAAATATCTGAACACTTTTCTCCGGTAAGGAATTGACTGTCGACGAGAGGCACGTCCTCGGTGTTCCAAACGATCACGCGAATTTCATACTTCTCTGGTACAGGCGGACTGATGTCCACTGCTGGTTTCGGAGGACGTTCGCCGAATTGAAACATGTCGATCCAAAGTTCTAATTTACCCTGCAGCATCGTGCGAGAATACAGATCGTGCTTTTAGAAAGGCCAATGAATATTTAGACAGTCGAAAAAGTGTGTAATTCCCCGGAAAGTTGCGTCCCGAAACTCTATACCGTCTTTCCGGCAGTTTTTGATCGATTCTTTCACTGTGTAGCTCCAACCATTTCTATCAAATATTGTACTATATAGTGCTATACTATTTGTGTCTGTTACTATAAATTTCGCGTTACTTGTTGTAGAAAGTTGAAAGTAAGCGAGTCAGGATCGAACGAAAATAATAGTATCCACTTGAATCTGTTTTTGCTTTAACTGTTTAAATTGTACTAATATAGTATGTAATAAATCAACGTTTTATGTTTGTTTCTTAGAGAGGACTCGTGCGTCTTCGAAAATTTAGATAAACTGGCATTTTCTTTCTCCGCGACTCAATGTTCGTCGCAGTTTTAACGTAGATAAACCCACGGACTCGTCTCTTTTTACAACCTGCTCTAATCCGGGTCTGGCGATGTTAAAAAGCGGTCGTCTCTCGACGTGTTCAGGCACCAGGACGCAGCCGCAAACGGGGAAATCTTGCCATCGGTGAAGCACGCTCAATGCCATACACTCTTCCCTGTCTGAATAGAAATCATTAATCTCTCGATGAAACGGAATTCATTTCGACGAAAAAACATCTCCGACTGGATTAAACGATTAATTCTTGAAACTGACCGTCTTCCGTCTGCTGGTCGACGAAAGGGAATCTTTTTCGTCCAATTTTCACGTAATGATCCTGGTACTCCGGCAACGGAAGATTATTCCTTTTGCAAAGTTGCTCGAGTATCTGCTTCGGTCTCTCGCGGTCCCTCCACGTATTGTATCCCTCCTTGTTGTACTCCTTGGAAATGCCGCAAGTGGCACGATGCCTGCTGTAGAATCGATTTTCCAAATCAATCTTCGTCTCTCCTATCAAATCATCGGCCGTAGTTGCGTCGTAGTCCCACACTTGCACGATCATCATGTAATCTTGAGGGAAAGTGGCTTCTATCTCGAAGAGCCTGTAAATTATTCCACGTCAATCTCTTAACACGTTCTCTGAACTACCGGGTGTCTTGAACCTAAAATTGTGTCTCTATAATCACAGCTCTCTTACGTAATGATTTTTCAATACGTAATATTAGTGGACTAGAAATTAGACTTCAGTACTTTATTATATACATATATTTGTATATTAATGAATTAGAAATTGTATTTAGCACTTTACTCAATACTTCATTCAATAATAAATTGAAACGGATGTAATGGATCCTCTTTCTTTTATAAATCTACGATTCTACGCTAGACAGAGTAACCAATTTGTATCTTTCAAAATTCACTCGTGAAGCTATTAATAGCCAGTAATACCAGTTAGAAGACACTTTGAAAAGGTGTTCTCTCACGAGCAAAAAATGAAAAAGAGCTCCTGCAATATTAATCGTGTGATAGACTTAATAGCCTTTCTCTGTAAACCGGCAAAAATGAATGGTTTTTAAGTGAGCGCTACCAAAAGAATGCAATTTCCCGCGGCAAGTGGATGAAAGAATTATAATGTAACGTGGAAAATGCAACCGTCGGCAAAGTGTCAACTAATGTGCCATCGTACCGTCCGAAAGTAGGATTTAGCTGGTTCGGTATGTAATTCTTCTGGTCGTTGATGTACGTTTTCCCAAGTTTAACGTACAAATACGGGTCAGATTTCCCGGTGAGGGGATCGCTGGGCTGCAGGTTGACACCTACGGATGAAATCAATTCGTTTCTCACGTACAAACGCCGTGACGTGTCAAACATTTCGCAAACCTTTCACGACGTAAAGTCTGACCAGAAGCTTGATTGGCTCCGTATGCGGATAATCGTCGCACAGGCCATTAGCCGCGTTTCTGCCGCTTCTCGTTTTGCAGGGCAAGTTACTCGGATGTGGCCAGTGATACACGCAGATGCGTCCCTGTCGGTAAATTATCTTTCGTTAATAAATTATATTTTATAAATAAATATTTAATTAATCAATGTTAGATAACAGTAAGAAATTCGTTTGTATTTGTTCAAAAAGTCGGCAATGGTCTTTTGCACATAATCAACCATGTGTGTAAGTTCGTCTATCATTTCACACAAGATCGTCACTCGTATATCATTTTATAATAAAAAGAGTTCCTATATAACAGGTTTGGTTATCCTGCGCGTGGTTTAAGATCGAATTTTAAGACATTGAACCGTAGGTGGTTCGAATAATTCTCTTATTATATAAGGATCGAAGAGATGTTTTAACCGCTAGGTTCGAGGCAAACCTTGAACTTTCCAACGTAATTGTCGATATAGTGGTCGGGATCCTCGCTCTTCCGTCCCTTCCATAGCTCGAACGTTCTCAGACGATCCTGAAAGCCGGCGAATTGCGGTTGCATCTCCAGCTCTCCGTCGTATACCTGTTTCCCGTCCAATAAGACAGCTGAGCTGGTGAAAATGCGCTAAAGCGTAGGGTACCTTGAACGTAGCCACAAGCTTCTGATCACCTGGAGAAGAGGTGCCTAGCTCTCTGCTTCTTTCCTCCTGGAAACGACGCCACATTTTACTTATCAAAGATTCACGGTGATTTACATATATTGGATTAGTCGCGTGACCGACTTTTTCCCTCGTGTACGCTCACCTCCAAGGAAGCGAAATATTTACTCCACCAGTCGAGGTACTCGTCCTTCTCCAACTTGTACTCCGTTTTCTTCGTCCTCTTCCTTCTTCCTGGTATCAGACGCGCGAGAAACTTTCTTACAGACCGCAAGATCTTTCCAATCCATGTTTCTTCTTTGATCATCTTTTTGTACGGGATTAATTTCTCGTCTTCTTTCGCTGGATCGTAATCGATCGGCAAGGGCGCTTGACGATGAAATTGATTTTTATCTTTTACTTTTTACTTATGAACTTTTGTTTGTATTGTCTATTGACTTGCTAAACCTTGTAATTTGTAAAATTTCACAAACAATATGATTAAGCAGTGCGACAGTATCGTGCAAATAGATTCCGGCGTGTCACTCGTTTTATTTGCCATAATATAAATAAAAGAGAATTAACGAGAATCCTCTCGTGTCCAGTAAATGAATAACGAATCGGCGAGATTGAACTATCGTATAGCAAGCAAATTCGTTAAATAAATAATAACCTGACGCGAGTTAATCTCGACTTCGAAGCGGATAATGCCCGCGGTCATGCTCCTCGAATGGTAAAAAACACTTGCCCGTAACGTATAAACATTCCACGGAACTTTAATTAACAAAGTTTTCTGTTACGCGCCGTGTGGAACGAGATTTTCCGCGGCATTATTAACTTTCGTTGAAACCGAGCGCGTTCAAATATTTAATAACTACTTGAAATATCTCCGGAATGGTCGCGTACTTCCGGTGTGAACCGCGGCTGATAGTACACGGCCACGTGGATCAACGTCGTAATTGGCAGTTGAACGTCGCTCCGGATCGACATTTTTACGTTTCAGCGAACGCCACTTTCAATTTTCGGTATTTTCGCATTTTTTACATTTCGCGAGAGGTAACTTACAAATGGTCACAGGTTGTCTTTTAGTCCACGCAGGCTTCAAAATCGAGTATTTAGTTTCGTGTATCTGTGCATCGTAATCCTCTTCCGTTATTAATTGTTCCAGAAAGATGTAAACGCTCGGTATTATGCAAATCCCGACGTATTTAAAGCAGCCGAATCCTCGCGAGTCGTATGCTTTTATTGTGATGCAGGGGTAATAGATAACGATTTCTGGCATGTCCTTCGAGAATTTTCATATATCAACGCGCTTATAATAGTACACTACTGTTCAAAGTATCTGGACACTTGCTCGCATTGAATGGCACACAATTTAGAACAGAAACTTGTTTAACGAATTGGACGACTCAAAATAATTTTATCCTTCATTGAAACTGTATCGTGAAATGAAATTTATTTTTTAAAAGCTAATATGCAGTAAAGAAATTTATGTCGAGCTATAAATAAGATACAGCGTGTTTCTCTAAATTAAGAGGTTATTCCATTGCATGATTAATCTCTTACAGTTACATTTATTATTATTACGTTAATATGTCGAGTGTCCATATACTTATTAGCCGTGATATGTATATTTATCGACCGAAATAATTATCTTCTAGCATTAAGGAGTAATACTTGCACGATAATAGCGAAAAGTGTTTGAAACGTTACCAATTCGATGATGACATGAGGCTCCTTGTAGTTGCAGAATTTCTTGGCATTCTCCATTATTTCTGACTTGACTTGAACGGCAGCACATTCTATAATAATCCGAGGATTTAACACTGGCATGTAATTAATCTTCTTCATGTCTCGTACGCCCCAAAATATAACTTCAAGCCTGTAGCTTGTCATTTTCGGTCTGATGTCATCTGGTATATTAAAAATAACGTCCTGCATTGAAGGATCCATGACCTTGTCTACGGACGTGTCGTCCATTGTCTGAAATGATTTTATTTCACATTTAACATTTCGCAAGGCACACGTACGAAGTGATAGATTTAGAATAAAATAACTAGAAAGGAAAAAGCAATGAAATACACTCACATTTATATCGAAATGATACTTTAACATCAACTTCCATTTCGAATGAATATAATACAAACATAAAATGTTTTAAGCAATGGTTCATAACAAATTATCTTATATTTTATATATATTAAAACTGTTTGTTTTATAAATATTTATAAATATTTATTTTATTGTTAAATATACATTATATTATATGTGTACACAAATAATGTGATCTCTGGCGGGTTATGGTAAAATGAAAATATCAATTGCTATCATTATACACTTGTAAATTATTTACACAGAGATTCGTACCAGTTTATCTTGAACGGTTAATGAATAATGAAATTTTCCAAATTTCATTAAAAGACCATCGATCATCGAGTTTCATTTACACTCACGCGACCATCGTTATTTCTGTAACTTAACCTTTGTATTTTGATTTATGCTCGCGTTTATGAATAGATTGATAAGGCACACGTGGGAGGAGGATATTAATCTCGAAATCAATCGGCGCAAAAGATGACAGAAAGGTTCATTAGCGCGGAGGCAGAAAAGAGTCTCTCTCTCTCTCTGGCGAATCGAATATCGATTAGTATTGCTCCTCTTACCTCTATGAGCTCGAAGGCAGCGAGCACCGAACCGCTGCAATCCCTTTGCGATTTAAATTTGTACCACTCAAGTTTCGGAGGGAAATCAGGCGGCGAGTAAGTTTCCTCCGCGAGCTTAACTAATGGGATAGCTGTGCATCTCCCGCAGAATTCCTTGAAACCCTGTGAATTTCGATTCGTCATGATTTCAGCCAATCATTTACAGTTCCTGGTAACTTGTATGTAAATTATTTCCTCGTCGAAAATTGCTTGTAAATTCAAAGTTCGAACATTTTTCTCGGTCTTCGATCGAAATGGGAATTTGTATCAAAGAACGATATGAATTTAAAATATGAAATTATCCAGAGATTGCTTACATTAGTGACTATAAAAGAAGCTGTAGGTTTCACGTTCACAATTACTCGATTTTTAATTGCTTTTTATTTATTTACTCAAATTATTGGAAAGTATAGTTTGTCTCGTCTGTCTGCATTTGAGCAGCGTTTTGTTTTTCTTCCTACGATATTCATCGTACGAGCTTCATCATTCGGAAATTCAGTACACAATTCTACGGGATATTTCTAAAAATAAGAAATCGACTCACTAGTAAATCCAGATCGTACACTTGCAGAGTGATTTTCGGCGGGTTTGATTTAATATATTCTTTCGTTCCATGAACGGTCCTCGGCGGCAATATTAAAGTTTGATCCCAGAACGGATCGAGAGTCTGCTTAATAACCTGAAAAATTCAGAACATTTCCAATTTATTTCTGAATCAAATTCGCCTCGGAGAGAGCGTGGAATTTCTGGTGGAAGGAAAACCGAAGGTTTGGAACTTGAAAATATTGACGGTTGAAATGCTCGGGATGCAGAATCGAAAGACACTCGAGTCGCACGCGTGAAACAGATTGCCATCGGAAATTCCATGGAAATCCACTTAATAACGATATTCTAACGAGGAGTGGGACCGAGGAAATCTCCGTGGTAATAATAACGGCGATGAGTTCACGCGCAACCATCAGAAAGTGTGGGTGAATTATCGACATATGAAACTTACTCTGGTGGAGGCCGTGTAACCGTGAAACGCGACACGCACGATCGGATCCAATAAACCGGATGCATCCATGCCGGGATCAAAGCGACCTTGGAATATGTGGGCTCGTAACTGAAACGCCTGCAACGCGACCAATGATAAACTCACTTTGTCACTTCGTTCGAAGTATGTATGTGTATTCCTAACGACGTTACGCCGGTGTGCTTCTGAAGTGGTCGAAGCTTTTAAAACGGATCAAAGTCAAATTTTTCGATCACGGTTAAAACGTTCTGAATGATGCACGATAATAGTGATAGCCATTAGAATTCTACTGAATTCTTTGACGAGGCTTTCTTTTTTTCTTTCAGACAAGAAACCACTCTTTTTAAGCAAAGAGAAAGGGAAAGGAATGAGGACGAATTATCATCCTTGTAGTATTTATGTAGCGATTGTTTTAAAACATTCGAAGATTAAGCCATTTGTCAAAGTATGTTACAAAGCACTGTTTTCACAGGACAAACGCAAAGTTCGCGATGCCAGGAGATAACAATCAAGCGTGTATTTAATTTAAAGCGTGATAAAAAGAAAAAGGTGTGCGCGCTCTGGGACTGCATTACGGGAAATGTTGAAATTACTGTCATCAAGGACGCGTCTCGTTCCGATTGTCTAAATTTCTCTAATGTAATGAACGCGTCGCGGAATTTCATTTCATCGTATCAACGTCAGCAGCTCTGCTGGCGCGAATAATTCCGAGAAAAAGAGAAGGAAAGGAAAGAAAAGAAGAAAGAAGAAAAGAAAAGAATAGGAAGTTTCAACTTTCCAAAGAGGAGAGTAAACAAACCTTCGTTGATTCTGGGAATTACGATCGCGCGTCGTCAGGTACGTACGATGAGGTAATTAAAAAAGAAGGTATCCTTGACGAAGGAAAATATAGCCTCGTTTCTGGTTGGCGTTCGCTGAATGCCGGGGATTAAGATAATTAAAGCTCGGCCTACGAAACAGCGGGACGCGCCGAAACTTGACCTTGCTCCGAAATTTTCACCGGCCGAGAAACTGTCATACCGTGAAGCGGCTGTACTCCAAATATTTGGGGAACGAATCGATGTTCCGTTCGTGGTCCACCGTATAGCCAGGTGGTATCGAAGCCCAACAGGCTCCCACGTACTTGGCGTTGCCCAGCCAGAGAAAGACTTCAAGTTTACAGGCCATGTAGTCGGCGCCTTCTTCATCTCGCGGATGCACCAAGGGAACGTCGATCTTTTGACCGCACAGCGGCCCCCTTTCGGTTACCTCCTCCGAGTAAATGATCCTTTCCGCTGGAAATCGCGCGTACGCTACTCGCTTCGAGCCGGCTATTATCCAAATGAAAACGTCCGGGAGACCGTGCTGGGGCTGGTAAATTCGCAAGGAGTCTTGTGTTGCTCACGGTGAAATGAATTTTCCATGGAGGTATGCGAAACGAGAGGGACGCTCGCGTTTAAATATTTCACGACGATTTGCGATGCCTGCGAGTCTCTTCTCAGCGGAGAAGGTCAGCGCGTCGTTGTCTCGCATTCTCCATGGAAAATTCTATTGCATTGGCAAAGAGATTGGCAGAGGCAAGGCGAAAAAGAACTAGTTTCAAAGCAACTTCTTTCCCCCTTGTTGTTTTTTCCCCGAAAATCGGCCTCTTTTGTTTTCGTGAATCGGACAAAGGGAAAAAGTCAGAGTGAAATTTGTGCTCCTTGGAGTATTTCAAACTTCTCTTTTTTGTTCACTGACGATGGAAATCTAGATTGAGTGCATGCCTGGTGGAAACTTTTAAGTAGACCAGGAAGCTTTTAAGCCGAACGAGGAAATTTATGTAATTCGTAGAAGAATACCAATATTATATAAACTTGGTCTTTTACTTTTAAATTCTTACGTTGATAACCAGAATATTCAGATCTACTTATATATATAACTCAGCTTTTCAGATACTGAGTGCCTTCTTTCTGCAGATTAGGCGTTAAGCGATAGTTTCGTTTCCAACGAAACATTCGTAACTACTAAGAGCTGTGCCAAATGATTCTTTGAAATTACAATGTGGGCTCTTTGATTTTCCATCAAATGACCGCTTTTAGCTTAACTTATTGACTTATTACTTTTTGGAAACATTTGCTCAAAAAAATATTTAAATTCTATGACATTTTCGCAAAAGTGTGGTGAAAAGAAAAAAAAAATA
>CAJDYZ010010944.1:100491-111684 GCA_903986555.1 Heterotrigona itama | reverse complement strand
ATTGAAACTTTAAAAATTTTTATGATGCAAAAAAAGATGTTAAATTTTTATATAAACGAAAGAAGCTGTATAATTCATATTATTTATTCATATTATTTATATGAATTTTAAAAAATTGAAATTTGCAGTTCCAAGTTGAAAATTTAACGCTTAAATTGTTAAACTTGCCGTTATGGAGCAATCGAATAATAAAAGGAAAATGATCGGTATAGTACCTCGATTATTGGTGCCGCGAGCTCTGTTTCTACACTGTTTCCAGACATTGTTTCCGAATCATCTATTTCAGTCTTTAGGAAGATAAGAACTCTGCCGCGATAAAAAGGAAGGGCTGTAGAGCACTTGCCAAAACAGCTGTGCTTCTCTGTAGTTCCGGACCCGTAAAAGTGAAGAAACGATGGACCGAAAGTCGGCAGGAAACCTGATAGAAGCGACACCCAGCGATATATCAGGCTACCTTATTTTTCGAGTTTTTCGGGGAAAAAACAAACCAAGAGAAAAAAATTATAACTGGCATTCATCGAGCACGTGTCATCGAAATTTCTCTACTTCAAACAGAAGATTGATCCGTAATATTTCAATTTAGCTTTCGATTTGACAAGTAGACTCGAAACGAAGGGATAGTTAAATCGACGTACGAACCCGAGTTAAAAAAGAAGGAAAGAAATATACACCGGAGTGTATCGAATTGGACTGACGTTGCACGACATTGGTTACATTAAACGCAGGCGAGTTACCTGTTCACGGGAAAAAGGGTGGAAGAATTTAAAGTACAAATAGAACAGAACAAACAGAGCTGATTAATCAACATTTCGCTTGCAAACTGGTTATTTGAATTTCGTTTATGCACGATAGGCTCGGTCTCTTGATTTATCGATTTCGACTCGACGCCGTTTGTATTCCAACTATATTGTTCTATGACACTTGCTTTTTTCCCTGATTTTTTCCGCGATAAATTTTCACGGGGACGAATTCTCAATAACGCGTGACGCGAATTTACCGTTCTCCCCGGGACTCGATATTTTGCTCATATTGAGAATGTAAGAAGCGACGACACACGTTCGACAGCTATTAACACGGTGCTTGATAACAATCCTGACACGTTGACACAGAGATGGAAACATTTCTCTGAACATGATCTTCTCGTTAAATCTCGGCCTGTAAGTTTGCCATGCTTCTCTCGTCGTTTCCTAAAAAAAAATAAACGAAATTTATCGAAATGAAACGAAACAGGTCATTTTGTGCATGCTATCGCGTCTCATTTATCCATTTCCATTCGTGAGCATTGGTAATTTCAATTCTTACTTTTTTAATTGTCGATTATAAACTTTGTATACGATTCAATCAAATATTGAAGTTATAATTTTTTGAGATATACGCTCAATAATGCGCTCGATTGCGATTTTTCTTTTCATTAATGATCACCTTCATTCCAGCGAACGATATCTGCACGAACGGGTTAATATTCTCGAAATCATTTTTCATGCATAAGCTGTTCATATCTGGCAAACCATCGGCCCGATAAATTGTAAAAATGTAGCAGGCTCGTTGCCTAAAACGTAGGAATTCACCACCGACCGGTAACAAGAGATTCCTGCAATTATTTGATTTCCATTAATCGGTCGACAAGTTAATGTGCATGGAATTCGTATCCAGCTCAAATCGATTTTACAATACTCTTTCATACTCTGTTTTGTGGGATACAGACACAGTTGGGAACTTATTGAATTATTGGGAAAAGAACGAATAAATTTATGGAAAGGCATCTTGGAATAGATATGATACAATGCTTTAAATTTATGAATATTTAACGATCAAACACGATATTGAATAACACTTGTTTTGTGAATGGTGGCAAAAAACGTAGCAAATACATTTTTGTTGATTTTCTAATTTTCATATCAATTGATCGTAAATTATGATTTGATGACTGTAAAGAAGCTACTAGACCGGAAGATTTATCACGTAATATCGCTTGTATTCAAAATATGAATTTTATAAAATATTAAGTTTAAAGAGAAATTTCACGCAATGAATATTAAAGTGTGCTTGAATGGGGCTTAGATTAAAGACGCTCGTGAATTGGAATATCGATTTAACAAAGAATTTTGACGCTATAAAGGAGTCCGATGCTTTTTAATTTGATTCTGGAGATGCAGAAAGTTCTTCAATTTTGAAAGTTCTCAATGTCGTACAGTTAGTAAGAGATATTTCTTGTTAGGTTATTTTAAAGTGGAAATTACCCCTCGATGTCATCCTCGCCCTCCGTATCCGGCTGCACTTTCAATTTCTCTCCTTTCACATTAATCGCGATGTTACATTTAACGTAACCTTTCGGTCCTGCGGAAAGGTCTTTCGGATTGGTCAACATCACCCATTTGTGAAAATATTGACGATCTGCTCGGATAAATTTATTACATTATTGACCCGTCCCAATAATACAAATTAAAATTGATCAATTAAAAAGAAGAGTAATGTGGAACCGAAGTAATTGGGAAATTTTCAATATTACCTGGTTGATCCCATACCAAAGCAACTTCAAACGTTGTGCTTCCATGAAATTTGAAACGTAAATAACCTTTTAGATATACGGCTATCGTAATTTTAGTGCTCAAGAGCTCGTCCAAGTTACAAAAGAGATCGAACACGAAGTACTGTAATACAATTGAGGAGTTTCGATAAATGGGACCAATGGAACGTTTCGTGAAGAAAAGAAAAAAAATGTCATCCAATTTTACATCGTTATAGATCGGCGAGTCCGTTCTTTCACGGACCACCGTCTTTTTCCTTCTGTTTCCCACTTTAACCACGACCATTGGATTTGCATTTTGGGGCAAATGCCTCGCTTTCAGAATCTTTATGCAAATCTGATAAACATTCAACCGAAATTTCCTGGGGCTCATTGCGTTTCGATACACTCGATTGTTTGCATTTCACGTAGATACTTCATACTATTTAATGTGTCGACTATTTATTCGGCAAATTTCATAGGGTCGTTTACTTAGTAATGTTAATTGATTATTTACTCTTTGGTAATGACCGAATTTACATAGTTGCAAAACTGAAAACTATTTGAACTAGATTGTTTTTTCTAAGGGAAAATTGAAAAGTGCCTCTCTAACTTCATTTTATAATATCACTTCATTCGCGATACCAGGGAAGTTTAAATGTAGCTTAAATGTGGCTTTCAAAAAATTTAATATTGATGGTCGCGGTAAGTTGTGAGAAGTATAAATGTACAATGCTAAATTATTGATCATTGTAATAGAAAAATTATTTCTTACAATGGCAAAGATGGACTTGTCACCTTATTAAATTTACTTAAATTTACTTAAACTTCCGTACCATGCAAAACGAAAAATATTTGTTCATTTTTTATCACTTTAATAATTCACTATAATAATTTAAATAACAATTTATAAAGATTTTTATTTCTATATTTTATTCTTAATTTCTCAGAGACTAATCTTTTTTTATTTTATATTTTATTTTTAAGTTTTATTACGAATGTACTTAAAAGTCTCATTTTATACATAGGTAGAAACAATGAATAATTTGATATATTCTCGATAATTATTTTATTAAATTCAAGAATACTCATGAGATAAATAGGGAGAGATATTTACTATATCACCAATTAATAAATTGTGTCCTTTATTATATCTAAATATTTATGTATAATTTGTATAACTTTGTTATCTACTATATCTAAATATTTATGTATAATTTTTATAATTTTGTTAAAATTTAATTCTATTTCTAACCGCTAGAGATATCACAATCTTATTCTAAGCTACATCGATAATGTTGGGAATGATACTGAAACACCGACGAGGTATATGAATAGACCAAGCATCTTACCATAAACGACGTATATGAATAGATATTGCATCTTACGGACTTTCGTGGCCCGTGACCTGAAATACCGACATAGTAAAGAATCACTGGTTTTTTCACTAGAGCGCACTCTACGTTTAAATAACGATGAATTGGAGAACTAGTGAATGCGCCAACAATATGATTTTTGAGAACACCACAGTATTGTCAAACTTTCAATACCGAAATGTAAAGTTCGTGACTATACCAAGTAAAATGATTGTATCTCCAGATTTCATGAGAGATTAGTATCTAAAATTATTACACGAGATTAGTATTAAAATTATTCCATTTTTGACAACACTGTAATGGGTCTCAAAATTCATATTGCTGGCGCATTCACTAGTTCCCCAACTCACCATTATTTAAACGTAGAGTGCGCTAAAAAACCAGTGATTCTTTACTATGTCGGTATTTCAGATATCATCGGCCACGAAAGTCCGTAAGATGCTTGATCTATTCATATACTTTGTATGTGATTTCTTGGAAACTAAAGAATTATAAATTTCTGATTTAAGTAATATTTAGTCGTATTTCGTATCTGAATAAATAGAAATTTAATTTTATCGATAGGTTTCAATTTCTAGGAATTTAAACTCTGATGGTATTGCAGAACACGATCGTTTTTTCTGTTATCGACATTATTGATTTTTTCATCATCCTTAATGATCATTCAAAGTATTTCCACTTGTTCACATGCAGTTAATATAAAATTTCGCACCGGGCGCAAACATACCTGTAACTTATTTAAACGATTCAGTGAGTGGAAACTTTTTTATTTCAATTATCACGGTCTTTTTTTTATTGTAAATTCTGATGAATGTTTTAAAAAATCATCCACCGAAGCGTCCGTGGTAATTAAAAATTTGCAGAGTTGCAGACATCCCCCTGTGTCGGATTTAACGCTGACTTCTCGAAAATGATTTTTTCTATTTATTGAACCGAATCCAATTATACCGGCCCCGTGAAATTTTCTTTTATTTCCACACACAAAAATTACACAGGATTGTTTTACTTTAAATCATGTAAAATCCGCATCGGATCATATATCGCTATTTTAGAAGCAAATTGCATTTTGCAAATCGAGCTCGTTTGCATAAATCGCATAAGTAGACAGTTTATGCAAATTCATACGTTTGCACGTACACAGGTAAATAGTGAAACTTGTACGAGAGAATTTTTTACTTTTCAAATATGCTTCGTAATTTCATATATTATTACATTTCTTGACGTCCTTGCGGATATTCTTGCATATTTTTACATGTTTATACCTGTCACAAATGCATAATTGTCCGCAGTCGACTCGTAAGTGTTTAATACCAGGATGGAAACTCTGTCTGATTTCTAATATTCATACGTGATTTCCCTCGAACAATCGGACAGTGGGGCTTTTTCTATCCGCTGCCTCGCGTCACTAGCTCCGAAGGCTGAACTGTCAGATACAAGTGTGTACTTCACACGTCAATTTGCGTACCGGTGTGTAAATAAAAATGCTGCACGATGACGTGCTTCAACTTTTTCCCCGATTGTCACACAGTACCGACTATCGATCAGCCTGTCAAAATTAGTCCACGAGCTTCGCGGCGATCTGGCCCCACACTCCCTTCTATTTACTCAGCTATAGATTCATCGTTTGAATAATTCAGCGATAATTGATTTTCCGAGCGATCGATTTTATTAAAAAGTTATGAAACGGTGGAATTTTATTGGATTCGACAGACACAGTGTGATATCGAAATGCTTTTATCTGCGGGTAAAATAGTTATTCACGAATACTTTCCTCATGTCAGTGAAGTTAGAAATCAATTTTTCATTTCTGCTTCTAGCAAACTGTTGACGTATCACAGTTCAACTTTGCACAAATATCGGAATATTTTAATTAAAGCGGTTTCATGCAAGGCATTTTCTATTAAATGCTACAATTATTATTATTCATTAATGGAAAATACGAGTTTGACAGAATTCGCATATTTTTTTCATAACCATTAGCGTCAAAATTCTTAACTTCACGTAAGATCATACAAAATAATATTTTTGCCGACGATGATAGTATTTACCAATTAAATCAGATTAGAATGTTCATAAATGAAAATTTCTTTATTTAACAAATAAACAATAATAAATTACTCCAAAAGGTATAGAAAACAATTTGTTAGGAATGGAGAACAATTGCTACGTGGATTTATTTGCATAATCATCATAGATATATATTCAAAATGAAAAGGATTCGAATGATGGCCAATTTCGGACAGAGTAGATCGAATATCGAATGCATCGTGGAAGAAACAACTTGGTCACTGTTGCAGTCACGATTCTCATTCCGAGAAATCCCGATCGTGATCGCTTCGCCGATAAATCACCGGGACAATTAGTGAAAATGTGCGGCGCGATTTGCGGCGACACGTCGGAAGTCCGTACTTAGGATACCGAACGACGGGGATCCGAGACCGCGTAAAGACACGTGTCGAAATAGACCGCGTGCCTATAATAGCTTCTGAATTGTGCGTGCACGCCCTTCGCTATTCCACCCGTCTGTTTCGTGCACGCTCCATAGAGAACCTAGTCGATGGGGGGGCCGAAACGACGTGACGTTTTTATCCTAACGCGCTATCCACTACGCGTGTCACCGATACCTTGATTTCTGGCATCATTAGAGGGAAAGTTTGTCGCGCAAGACGAAATTTGACGACTGAATCGTCGCGTTGCGAATACAGTTATATACACGGAGTGTTTCAGCAGTTTCCGGTGAAACTTTTTCCGATCAATCCGAAGTTTGTTTCAATCCTATAATACACGCGGCAAAACACGCGAGATTTAATGTAGCCGTAAAACGTTGGAAAAATTATATATACATAAAATGGAGTATTGGTCGTATTAATATGCACTTACCTACATCGAATGTGTTAGAGGATGATTGTACGACTGATTATATTTCTTGTTTCTCTAATTATATTTCTAAAGTATTTAGAAAATGTGACAGAATTTTATTTCGTTTTCATTTTACTTTTAAAGCTACGAGTCTGCATAAACGTTCATAATCTAATACTTGCAAGTGTGAGCAGCTTGATCGACAGCATTCTTGGTAGCATTCTTGCGAGTGTACTCGCGAGGAATATGCAATAACTTCTTTGACAAGCTGATCGTTACGCGAATCTTGTATTCTTTATGTAAGATACTTAAGCGATGACTGCTACATTAATTATTTAATATCTCACTGGAATATGAACTAGAGAAACAAATTAAACGTTTTACACTGTTGAGAAATTGTAATATATCAATATCTCGATTAATCCTGAACCCAATCGATATCGATAAAATAGAAGTCATCAAGTTCTGCTAAGTTTTTTAAACCTCATTAATTTTCAAAGGATAATGGACAAAATTTTGATTCATCCACAATTCAACATGCACTAAGAGTCTTCAATACAAAGAACAATGAAGCTTTATAAAACACAAGTAAACCGTATAAACAGTACATAATGCAATGAATATTACATATTGTAATAGAAAAAGTGAAATACTTTACACTGAACGAAAAACGCAAGATCTTTCCTCGTATCAATCCGCAATCACATGGAATCGTGTGAACAAAATCAAACACCCTTGCATCGACATCGACATCAGTAACACGAAATTAATACCTATCATATAACTAGTAACAATTCGACAGCACAAGAACGAAGAAGTAGGAAAAAAAAAGAAAGAAAAAAAAGAAAAAAAAGCGGTGCTGTGGGCAGGGGATGAAAGTAGAGGCGAAAGAAAAGAAAAATCGTATTCCAGCACGTATTAGCGATGGGCTTGTAAGTTAACCCCGGTAACTGGTGGAGGACACGAGCTCGGAGCGTGCCCCCTGTGGGGGTTGCGCCATTGGGGGTGTTCGTTATATTGCGAGTCCTTTTGAAAGGGTCACGTGGCCAGGTCTGCGTCCCCCTCGAGCCGATATCGTATTTGTACAACACGCATCCATTATTGCAATCCGGCTGTTTGTGTGTTTTGCGCACTCTTTGTACGGCGATCCTCCGCTCTCTCGTGGACTCCCCGCGAACACGAGCGCGAGCACGAGCACGGACGCACACGCCTTCGTTTTCTTTCGCTCGGAACGGCGCCCTCTCGGCTTTTCGCACACTTGTCCTGGCTTGGCTGTGCAAGCGAAACGCAGGCCCATTATTGTGCCGTGAAACAATGAGCACTCGCGATCGGCGGACCACTCGACACAAGAGAGAAAACCGGCTCTTTCGTTTCGCCGAATCACGTGGGAAAACGTCGTCGTTTTATTCCTTTCCTTTTCTTTTTTTTTTTTCATCTTCCTTCTTTATTTCGTTCTGGTTTTTTTGTTTTGTTTTTTGTTTTTGCTCTCTCGGTGGAAGGGAGAGTATCGATGGGGGGTGCTCGAACGCGCGTGGGAGAAGTCAGCTTATTCGAGATCTTTGAGAAAGTTGGCGCTTCGAGAACGACGCGACGTGGCGTGTCGAGAGTGACGCGTTGAGCACACATCGCTGACATCGATTCGACAGAACTGCTGTTTGTCGAATAGCCCGCATTTAATATACACAATTTTCCCAATTTTTCCCAAAACTGCAAAACAGTCGACTCCGACTAATCTCAACTGTCGCCAGTCGTGACGATACACCTAGAAAGTAACCGAGCCTGTCGCATGCGCGTACGAATCGGAGCTAGCTGTTCGTTCTATCCAAAGTGTTTTGCTGGCGCTCTTCATGGGTGGCTGCGGGCATTTCGAAGTGAGCGCCCATCGTCTAAATACCGGAACATTTCAACTCTATCTGCCATGGTGGAGGACGCGCGCGCACTCGTACGTACCTGTTCTGCGGCTATGCAGGGCAGCGGCTGGATATCATCCTCTCTGCTCGTGCACAACGACGCGCGGTGTCGTGTCCAGGTTCGAGCGCGGATGATGGGATGACGGACCGCGGGCGTGTCCGAGTAGCCGATACCGAGCGCGTGATCGGGAGACCTCCCGGGGCCGACCACCCTCGAGGGGCCACGAGGGTCGACTTGTTAGCCAGACACAACGGCCTCTCGAACTAACGGACCGCTCCTCCAGCGACGACAGCTCCGAGCCGACAATGTTTCTGCAAGGCCCCTCGGCTGCCAGCCGAGAAACGCTTTGCATCGGCCCTCTGGCCGGCATCAGTTTATCCGAGTATTCCACGGCTTCGTGACTCTGCCGGAAGATCGCCGATTCGGTCGAATCGTATTCCAGCAGCGCCCAGGCAAACCAGACGGTGACGTTTTGCTCCTTGCTTTCGCGGATCTCGCTTGCCGATCGCGGGACATCTGACTATATCGGTTTCGCGAGGGACCATATCGTCCCTCTCTCCGTTCGAATTCGATGAATGTTTCTAGATTTCGTTCTTCTTTGAACAGTCTATTCGAGCAATCCGTTTAATATATAATTTTTCTAAAAATTGACTACATCTAGAAAGTACTTGAATTTAGTAATAGTTAAACCTAGAAAGTAATCGAGATCTTTTTATTGAGATTCGATAAATGTTTCAGGATTTCTTTCTTCTTTGGATAGTTCATTCCGTTTGATATGTAATTTTCCCAAAAATCGATGCTTGATCTTCCAAGACCTTCTCAGAAACCACTTCTTTCTATCATATATCCAATTTCAAACCTAAACAATTGACTCTAATTAATCTTAATGCCAGTCATGACATATTAGTGAACCATATTAGTGATATATCTGGAAAACTTGAATCTAACAGTAACTGAATCTTTAATTGAGGTTCGAAGAATTTTTTTGGACTTTATTTTCCCATAGTCCATTCGAATAATTCATTTAATATTCAATTTCCCCAAAAATCGTTCAATCGATAAATATCTTCTGAGACTTTCTCAGAAAGTAGAAAATAATAGTACTTGAACCTACTAGTAATTGAATCTAGAAAATAACTAAGATCTTTCACTAGGATTCGATGAAAATTTAATCTCACGTCACAAGTTGAGTCGAGAGATGATTATATTGATTTACAGCAGTTACAGAGAATAGATATCTTTATTTTCTTATGCAGTGTTCAACGTTTCGTTGAAGGAGATTCCATTTCAGTCGTACAAACTTCTGAAACTAAATCATTTATTTTTGAAGAATCTAATCTAATTCACGTTGAAAACTGTGTAGATAACGCAAGACTAATTGCAAGTATGTCCTTTGTAACATCCCATGATCAGATCCCCAAAGACGAGTCACTCGCATCTTTTGCCCTTTGTTTCAGCAAAATATAAATACTTGTAGAAATGTAAGAAATGAAGCGAAAACTGTTCAGTTGCCAATTCCCGTATATCCAATAATGATTAGTAACAGACGAAAGAAACTTGGGACTCAACGAAGAACAGAGTGGACGGAGTTTGACTTTTCAAAAGCACGGTCCGTGAAGTGCGAGCGAAGTGGTAAGCTGGAGAAGCAGCCGATGAAATGTTTAGTGGCCATCCGGAGTCACAGACCGTATTGTTGGTCGTGATAGCTATTGATCGGGCCGCGCTATTTCAAACGGGTCGGCGTCGTTAAACAAATTTTCGGTGAAGGTATTCCGGCTCGCGCGGTCGGCCTGTCTAAGCTACGAAAAAATGTTATTATTGGACGTTTCGAAGCGAAAGCGAAACCGTGTTCGTCGAACCCGCCTTAATGAAGGTACATTCTTCGCTCGCCCTCCCGATCAAGATATCTCCCGTATAAATTGAATGCTTTTCACCGAAGCTCAATCAAGCCGTGCGGTAGTCGAAAAAATGCCCACGGTGGTACGATCTCGATTAGAGGAACCGGCGGCGGTCGCGCCGCGGCATGCCGCGCGTTCAACTTTGTCTTTTCCAGCAGATTATCTTAAAAACGAGACGACGTCGATGCCCGTGCTCGGTGAGGGTGTATCGAAGCAAATCTGTTCCGAGAACCGTTCCTGCGACACGATGTTTGTAACTAGAAACATCGAAGATCCGAGATTCCACCCTCACAGATTTCGTGCCTTTACTTTTATCATGATCAAGTAGATGTGTGCAAAGATCATTTTGTTTTGTTTATTAAGAATTTGGCGAAAATTGTTTCGATTGTTAATTTAACGGCACTCGTATATGTAACTGGAAATCTCGAAAACGGAAGATTTGGCACTTTGTTTGTCTCGCAATAATTAATTTTAAACGTTCCATGTATTTTTATTGATCCCTACGAATTCCAAAATGTTGTTTGAATGATAATCAGTGTAGTTTCTGGACCATTGGTACTAGTAGAATGCTAAGAAAATTCTTCTCTTCTTTGAAGATTCTCGAGAAATTAATTGCAGTGTAAAAGTTAAATCGAAAATTTAT
>CAJDYZ010010944.1:9192-27967 GCA_903986555.1 Heterotrigona itama | reverse complement strand
TAAGTTATTTATCTATTCCATCTACATCCGTCTATCGATTCCTTTGTCCACCTGTCCGTCTCCACAATGCCGAACCACACACACATTCTGGCCTTTCGATTTCAATCGGCCAACTGACGAATTCAGAAAATCGTAAAGCCAAACGTTACGCGCCCGTTAGACCGTCCTCTAATTCCATATTATAACCTTAATGATTTATTACATCGCGCGTGTCAGCTCATTATTTCGCCGTGCGCGTTAACGCGAATTGTCACTGTAATAAATTACCATCGCGTTATCGATGGTTTCGGTAAAATGGACGAGCGTAAAACGTTGGAAACGGGTAATAATTGAAACGAGTGGAAATTGGGCAATTGACGGGTAACGAGCGGTCGCCTCGAGACACAAACGGTCACGAAATCGTTAATTAGCCGTTCATGAACGCGACGACGCGATCGCAACAACGCCGATATATTATTATTCACGTGCGTGAGAAAGGCGTGACGTAATGGAGGGGAGGGGGGAAAGGTTCGACGAGTATGAAAGCCGAGTATGACACGGACGTTGAAGCACATGGTAGCCGGGAGAAGAAATCGTTCCTCTCTCTAGCCGAGAGATCCGCTTAGACTGATTTATAGCAAAGGAATGATGCGGCATTGCGCGATGTTAAACGCTGCCTTTATGACCCGCTGCTGATCCTCTGACGCTGACTTTGATTGCGCGTCATTAATCAGCAGGGTTGCTCTCTTCCTCACCTGCACACCGTTAGCTGGGCTGCTGCCGCTGTCGAAACCTGCCCCACCGTTCGATCCGGTTGCGCCACTTTTCATTTTGAGTCGGCGATCGTCGGGAGTTTTGCAGTTTTGCACGTACGCGTGGTTAACGATCATGAGAAATCCATCCAGTTGCAGATCTTAAGATAGGATATTATCAGACAATTTTTCTTATTCGTATCGCCGAACCTAAGAGTACAAAATAAACAGTAAACAGCTGACAAACGATTATGACAATTAATAGATATTTTTTAAATGTTTAAAAAAGAAAAAAAAGAGGTATAAATGTTTAATATTAAAATCGTATGGAAAATATCTTTGAAGATCGTAGAATATTTATGATAATACCAGAATGCCAATTTTTCTCATTTATATCGCTAAATCTAGAAGTGCAAAATCAATGATAAATCCATAAATAATAGTCGACAAACGACGTCACGATGGTTGTGACAATTAATCTTTTAGAAATTTTCAAGAAAGAGAGAAACAACATACAAATATTTGATATTAAAATCGTATAAAAAAAAAAAAAATACAATCGACAGTAATAAGTCGGAATTGAAACAGCAAAATTGAAAACTCCGAAAACATTAAAAAATTGTGAATAATTCTAGAAGCAGATCAAATGTCAGTAAAAGAATCTTATATCTTAGTAGATCGACCTAGTAACACATAAACACTTTCCAAGAAACGAAAAAAAATTCGGAAATCAACGCACGATTCACGAATTGAAATCAGTTGCGGGAAAGAAGCGTGATCGACAATTAACGCGGCAACAACCGCGTAGATGGTCGCCGTGCACGCAGCAGCTAACTATCAGGCACACCTGATCGCAACCTGCGCGAGTATAACTCGGCGTGGCCGACACCTTGCCAGCATCGCGCGTCGGTCGGCTGCTCCCATTTCGACGATTATCTCGATTGCTCGCGTCCGCTTCTTAAAGCAAGCCACCCTTCCATTGCTGTGCCTGTTTGCCCGGCGAATTAAAATGTGTTTGGCCAAATACTTAGTCGCGCCCGAGTAGTCGTAGAGTTGTTTGCAACGCTTGTTTGGCACGCGTGTATCGCTCGTCGATCTCGTTCCCTGCGGTTCGATTTATCAATGAGAAATCGTAAACCTGCGTCCGGTATAATTGTGTTCCGCTCGGCGAGTCGCGAATCCGATTTCGCGTACGACCGACGCGACGAAAGGGGATTCGGGAATCAAGTCGTTGTAATTTAATTTGGAACCTTCGTTGAGGATCGTGTTGATTTTGTAGAAGATTTTTTAGTAAGTTTTTAATCTTTGAAGAGGTAACTGGTAAATGATAGCTGTTTCACTGCAATTTAAGTTCCCGCAGGCTGTATTTTTTAAACACTTTGACTGCAAATTTCAGTTTTTGGAATGATGGCTGTTATGTAGCATATTGCCTTATCACTCGCGAGTATCTAAATGATTGCGAAGTTAATCAGTATCGCTTAAATTTAAATTCAACAGTAACACCGACAACTAAAACATAAAATTTCCCTCAGAGAATATTCTGAGCAAAAGAAAGAGAAAAATTTTATAATACGCAAGCTTTTATTTCTGTATTTTACGAATCTTTAAAAATACATTGTTTTAATTTGTATAATTTTTTTCACAAATTTTTGACAAAAAGTTGGTCATTTTGACCACGTTGATAGTTCTAGCGTTAAATTTAACAGTACATTCTTACTTAACTTGTACAAAAAAGGCAAAGTAAATTATAACAATTATCCACAGTATTATATTCAACAAAACAAGCTTTCTAAACACTACAGAAGCGTAAAATCTACATTTCAAAGAACATCAGTAGCCACTCCTTCCAAGATGCTTGCCGACGTCAAAAAGCCCTGAATATTCCTCGAATCAACACTCTGTTGTTGTCGTTTGTCGTTAAAGACGAGCCAACGTGACGTTTCGCAGCAGGTGTTCCTCACCGCGTATCCGAATCGTGCCCGAGGAAACGACACCTCTCAGGCGAACAGCGTGGAAAAAGAGAGAGGCAGGATCTCCGGGAGAAAAACGCGCGTGGAAAAAGCGTGTTTCCAAGGGAAGCTTGAAGCGAGGTTAGTAGCAGCGACGATGGTGGCGTAAAAACAAGTCGAAGGAAACCGGGACGCAGAGGCGCAAGCGATTCGTCACAGATATTATTCGAAGGGGCTGTATGTCTTTCGTTTTCATCCTCTCTCTCTCTCTCGTCTCTCGTTTTCGACAAGCACAACCAGCACAATACAAGTCAACACGGCTGTCTGCGTAATGAAGTGCTTTCAGGAGGGGTCGCTCCCGCCTGAACAGAGACAGGAGAAAAAGAAGCCAGAGGGGAGCTGGTAATTGGGGGGGTAGCCCACTCTACCCGCAACCCCCAGGAGGGTCCACGAGGAAACCCCTAACATATGCTACCCTCGATCGGGGGCTATCCTCGTTCGTCCCTCGTGCGTTCTGTCCATGTTCCGGCCGTGTGCGTTCATGTGCACCCTGTAATCCTCGCGTCGATCTCGAGCGTCGAGCCCCGTGTAATAGACAAATAAAGCGGACGTTTCGCGAACGGCCGAAATCTGCTCCGCGCCGAGTAGGGAACCCAAGTGAGCAGCGAACGGTGTCAAGGGTTTTCGAGATCTCCGCCAGTCGGTTTCCGCGTGAGGAATCCCGATAGATTCGGCGGAATTCCATGGATTTGAAGGACGGTGGAAAGTCGAAAATTTTACAAATTCTACGGATTCGATGTCCCAAGATTGGAAACTTTGGAGAAAGAAAGATCGTAAAGAAACACAACAATATTAATCATCATTGGATTCAAAGAACAGTGGCGCAGAACATTCGTGAAGAATTTCGGAGAAGAAAGATCCTGAAGAAACACGACGAAGATTCACAGATCTCTATTTAGTGAAATCTCATGGACTCGATACGTTCAACGCATCTCTCAAGTCAAACGAAACGAACCACAGACTTGATATTCGAGAACATTGCAGAATTCAAAATCGAAAGCTTTTGGAGGAAAAGAGAAGATTGCGACGAAACACGACACGTTCGTTGGATGTTTGTTTCTTCATATCGACTGATGGAATCTCGAGTTCGGTCGCGTCACCCCTTTTAGCAATTTATCGCGCCCCAACCCTTCCTGATCGCCAGCATATGAAGACATCAAGGGAATTTATGTGCACCGCAATCAATTGTCATCCGGCCACCCTGCGTATTTTTTTTTTTCTTTCCTCTCCAGGCGTGACTTTAACGCGCCGTCTGTCACGCGTCGTGATCCTTGGCTTCGTCAATTATCGTCTATTGTGCTGCTCGGTTTCACGCTTAATCGCGTGAAAGGATTCGTTCCGGCGGCTGGGATTTATTTCTAAACGTTGGTAATTTTGTTTCCTGTCTGCGAATTGTTCGTACGAAACAATGACATAGATAAGAGTCACAAGGATTTGCAGAATTGTCCTTCACAGCTGTACAGTTTGCAATTTTACAGTCGGAAAATTGGTATCTCTGGATTATCGTAAACTTGTTTGATATTAAACTTCGATTATTTTTATTCTTTACCGACGTTTGCTTGAATATATCGCAAGTAATAATTTGTTACTTATAATTTGTGAATTGTGGATTTTCAAGCATTATTCGTATCTTTCAAAATACAAAATTTAAAAAGAAGAAACTTAATAGAGAATTGCTTCGCGCGAATGTTTCGAATATTTTATATATTTTCTCTTATCACATGCATCCTTTTTCGTCTCTCTACATCCAGGTGTATAAAAATCTGCACTTTGAAAGTTGTAGAATTAATAGTTTTCGTTACTTTCTTCCTCAGTGGACTAGTTGGACCACTTAAATTGTCAACTCTATTTACTTCACTATTACTTAGAATCGACGATAAGAAGAATCATCAAAGAGGAAAATCTTGAAATCACTATAAACTTCTCCAAAAACTCCGCTCTATGCATAGATTCCATGATTCTGCAAGTTCAAAAAGCACTCGCCCGAAAGTAGAATCCTCCGGGAAAGGAGCTGGCAATCGATCGTCAGCCGGAAGAAGTCGGAAGGAGCCTTATTAGCCCGGAAACGTGTACACAGTGCTCGGGACGCTGGAAAGTCGGTGGCGCTCACCTGTCAGATCCACGTGACCGCCACGACTTTTTCACAACGGGCGACGAGCAGCACCCCCGCGTCTCCGCCCCGTTTTCCCTCCGGCTACGTCCACGTCGTATTTCCACGTGACTTCCATGTGCTCGTTAGCGTCGGCTTTCGGTGAAATCGAGAGCGTCGACGTCACAGTCGCTCGCAACGGAAAGAGAGAAACGTTTCGTCGAAAGGACAAGGCTCGAGGGTGGCGTCGGAGGGAAAAGAGGAACGAAGAGAGAGAAAGAGACAGAGAGACAGACAAGGGCGAGAAGGGTGAAAAGAGGGCGAGAAGGAGAAAGAGGGGAACGTCGGCGAAGTTCCTCCCTAATTGGGGTGGAACGACGACGTCGACGACGACGAGGATGACGTCTGGTGCCCGGGGATAAAATCGGAGCTGGCGTCCTCTTCAAGCAACAGACCCTCTTCTTCGTGACCGATTGCGCGGCTCGGTGAACAGGATTTTCAATTCTGGCATCCCTGGCGTCTCCTGGGCACGGAAGAGCCACTTCGATCTGCGTCAGGACGGAACGCGCTTGTTTTCCAAGATCTGCTCAAGGATCGAAGCGACTTGATGGTATGCATTGGTTTTCGCTCTTCAATTGGGGGTCGAATAAGTATCTGGGACGAAACGTTCGACACGGTAACAAAGGATTCTCTCGTGAGGGAAGAAACTGTGCCGATGAGAATGACACGATGAGAAGCTCCCTTTTGCTATTGTTTTAGCACCGCGGATATCGAGAATCGCGTACGATATTTCGGAAGTTTTCCGCGGCAGAAGATCTGAGTGCTCTGGTCTTATTTTACTTAATATCGGAAATACCAAAGTAAGATAAAACTATAGCTTGAAATTTTGTTTGAAACACAAGTTTTGTAGTTCAACTGCCTTGTAGATTCGAATAAAAATTTTACTTCGTTCTTAATGAAGTCACTAACGACTCTGAGAACACGCTTGCACTTCAACCTGTAGTAACTGTACTTCAATCTGTAGCACTAATTTGACGCACTTACGAACTACTTTGTTAGCCGATGAACACGGAACTTGTACTTCGACATTATACTTCATTAACCATTTTTACAGTTAAGCTGTTTTAAGTTAAGCTTATTTTTACAAAAGAGTTGAGAAAACTATGGGTGAAATTAAATTCTAATAAAGTAATTTATATATTCTTAAAAATTGAAATATATTACTACGAAGCTACTGTTTTTTTTAACAATCTTCTTGAAAAAAGAGATATGTTCAAGTGTCACATATACGATCTTGCAGAAGTCGCATGTATCGTGCTAAACAATCATCGTGCAACGCTCTTCGTCGCCTTCCTTTTTTCCCACTCCCGTTACGAAAATCTCTGGAAAATTTGCACCAAAGAGAACGAAGGTTCGTTATCGACTTCGCGAGAACGAGTTATTTGCCAGCAATCGAGTATTTGCGCGCCTCGCTTGTAAGAAAAACAGAAAATCACCACGGTCGTTGGTGATACAAAAACGTTGGGGATTTTTGGTTGGCACCGGAAGCTGCAAAGCGGCCGCGCAAAGTCGCTACCGATTTACGTTATCGAGTGAAATGTTTGCACGGCCAACCGTCACGAAAATGAGCATAATATTTGGCCGCGTAATCAATCAATTAGCGCGAGCAACGAGCATCACCGGTGCGCATTAGTTTACCGCTGACTGGCCACCCCGGTTGCGATCAATCGAATAAACAACCCCTCATACGATCCGCTCCACCGCTACCTCGAGGATCGTGCAAACACTTCAGAGACTGTTGCCGCTGGAAACTGCGCGGTCCTTCAAACCGAAATTTTCGCGGCGTAAGTGGAAAGATTGACTGATTTGCTGACTGAGTTTTAAAAAAAAATTTGAAGGTCTTAATCTCGAGTTTGCAATTACATATTTGGGAATATATAATTTGCGAACTGGAAGATTTTAGTAACTCTTCGTTGAGAGTTATTTGTTTCATCAGTTTTAAGTTTAAAACATTGTTGTTAAGTTTGAAACTTGATTTCAAAATATTCTCTATTAGCAGAGAAATTATTTTAGATATATTTCCGATTCTTTTACTCTATTATTTCCACTATTTGAGTCTGCTGTTATTTCTACTATTCAATTTCGCTGTTATAATATTTGCTAGATGAATAATAATGTATTTTCCATAACGTACATAAATATTTAATATAGAATATAATCCAAGTATGCTATTTCGTCCATTACAATGTAAAATTTCAACCCTTCAGCATCCCTTCATTAATCAACATCAGCCTTAAAGCTTCAACTTCCTCCGAGTCCTCGTCTGACGAAGAATCGATAAATCCATCTCGATCGTTCATCACCCCGGAGACCACAGGAGTTTATCGTTTTCACGAAACGTCAACGTGTTTATGCTCGGCTGTCGGCTCGATGACCGAGCAATAATTGCAAGCGATTCGGGGCGTAAATCGTCACGGATGACGAAATACGCTCTCACGACCCCTCTAGCGAATTCGGCCGCCTATTTATAAACACACGTCGGCCCGCGTTAACCGACGATGCACCTTTTGTGAATAGGCCACTACACAAAACCAGTGTAATACCTGAATCCTGGAGCAGTCTCGTCGTCTGGTCCTGGAATCCTGGGGTGCGTGGATTTGCAGCGGTTAACACGTGGACCTAATGCGATCGCTTCCGCTATTTATGTTAAATAAGTCTCGCGAATAACGGTGACTGAGTTTTCTTTTTGCACCGTCCGCGCCGCAAACGAACCACAACGAATCTCTGAATGAAAATGGATCCGCTGCTCCTCCGCTTTCTTCTTTCTTACACCTCTCTTTTTTTTTTTTATTATTCACATACTGTTTGCGATCGAAAGCAGATGAATGACATACTTATTACGCATTGAAAATAATGTAATTACTGAATAGGGCGACTGAAAGATACAAAACAAGGAATATTTTGTGAGAATTTGATTTTTAAAGGATTCATTTTGTTTTATATTGCGAGATTCTTCAAATGAGGTATATTTTCAAAGCTGAGAATATTGCTGTTGATGTATAATTCTTTCGAGTTGAAAAGGGGTGAGTGAAATTGTTGAGAATTGGTGTGAGTCAGTCTTCGTTCAATGATTGACTTGTACTACTATTTATGTAGCTTTAACGCTAGAATGATCTTTATTTAATATATATCTAAATATTTTATATGGATGATTACATAATTGCGATGATGTATAGAAATAGAGAGATATATTAATTATTTTGCGTCGAATCTGAATAAAATTTAATGGAACATTTGCCTATTTTCAGTAACTATAAAAGGAATTAGCTTAACATCAATAACGTCATTTTTATGAGTTTTCTGAATAATTTTTCTTCGTGTTTTTGGAAATCATTAATTTTTTTTTTCTTTTTTTTAGATACAGATTCCAACACTAAAATATAATCCTACTTTATAGCCCCAAAACATCGAAATATGTGAAGAATATTATTCCTCTTCATTTGTAGTTAATTGTAGCTAATTAAATTTTTTTTACTATATCTGTGGACTACTTACCTTGAAATAAAATTTGCTAATTATTATTCGAAGAGAATGTGATGATATTTTAAGGGAACAATCTCCCCCTAACGAATATCTTCTCTTGAAACACTAGATCTTCGACGACTTGGAACATCGAGTTATGAATCCTCGCTAAGGACCATCTCCTTCTCATCCCTTCTTTTTTTTCTCACCGCAAAACTCTTCTGTAAAATGTTAATTTACAGGCGTTTGTTTCTCACGCTGCGCGCGCGGACGCCCCATCCTTTGAAATCCTCCGGTTAGGTGTCCCGCTGCGACATAATAAGGCGTATATCTATTCTTTCCACAGCCGATAATCCCAGCCAAGCCACCCACGAAACTTTCGCGAATCGTCGACGAGCCGAAATTGACGGCCTCGCGTACACCCTCACTCGCACAAGGCTTTTCCCTTCCATTTTTCTCGCAGTTTGTTATTCTGGAAGTTTCTTTTTAGCCGTAGAAACTCGACACAGCCTGCCAGCCTGGCACCCCTCGCCGCATCCCCGCCCCTTCGAGTAACCTCCTTTCTCCTTCTGCCGTCCCTCCCCCTTCCTTCTCGCCGTTCTCCCTTCCTCTTTCACTTCCTCCCTCCCCCTCCTCCTGCTTCGCCACTGTCTTTCAACCACCCCTGGTCCTCGCTGCACCTCTCTCTTCTTCGCCTCTTCCGGCCTGCTCTCTCTGGCCTTGTCGCTTTCTCCCGTTTTACCCTCTGCCTCGCTGCCTCTTCAGATCCACTCACCCCTTTTTCCTGTGTAGATTTCTGCTCCGCTTCTACCCCCTGCCGCCCCCTTGGCACCGGCAGTTCTCACCCTTCGCTCCATAGAGGCTAACCTTCCTTACGAAGAATGAAATTACCTTCGTTACGCGAAACTCCGTTCAACCCAACCCCCGAACCCGATTCCTATTCCTCTCTTTCCAACCTCCAGTCTTACCCTTCCTCTCTCTCTCTCTCTTTCTCTCGCTCGCTCGCTCTCACCCTTGATTCACCGCCTCTCTACAACCGGTGGCTCCTTCCAGAGCCGAGAGAAACGGTACGTACATACATAATACCGGCATTGTACATAATACACCCACACGTAGCAGGACACCCGGTGTACACTCTATGTGTACATGGGCCGTGTACACGTCAGAGAGACGATTTTATTGCGCCATTTTTCCCACCCCCTTTTCTCTGCGCCGGGGCCGAGCTCCTCGGGGATGCTACGAAAGTAATGGCTCCTTCAGAGACCTGCAACTCAACGCCACGTGACACTCGGGATTTATGGTCAGTCGCGTGGTGTCTCTGCAGCTTTCTTCTTTTTCAAGTTTCCTCCTTTTTATTCTTCCTTTCTTTTATTTCTTTTTCCTTTTTTTCTTTTTTTCACTTCCCTTACGTGATTCTTACTCCACGTACTTTATTCTCCTCTTTGAATGAGAGATTTTGTTGTATTATGGATTCTTACGAGGGTTGCAAAAATTATGGAGCTTGGATGATTATTATTTAAAAAAAAAAAAGGACACTTCGAGACGAGAGTTGTAGAAAATAGTTATTTTTTGTCGCAATTTCTTACATTTCTAATTTAATAATTTCATTTTGTGTAACAACTAGAATTTCTATGTATTTGTTTCTATGTACTTAATCTTTAAGTGCTCTAAATAAAGTCCTAAGAATAATTAAAAAATATTCAAAGTAGAGTTACAACTTTTGGTAGATGAAACCAATCTCTATTTCACGTCTCTAATAAAAAAAGCTTCACAAAATATAAACTTTTCTTCTTAAAGCGAAGATTATAAAAATTTCCAAGCACTCGTTACGGTAGACAGACTCACCTTTCACGAATACACGGTGAATTATCACGAAATAAACATCCATCGAGTTGCATCCCCCTGAGTTCGATACACCTGGGGTATCGTGTACCAGAAACAGAATTATTATCTGTTCGTCGACAAGATGAATGGAGTTCATTGATAGAAGATCAACTGTGATGCCGAAGGGGATCACAGCGGCATTGTCCAACGGAAAGTACCTTGTCAAATCTGCCGCACAGAGATTTGCTACGCGATGCTTCTCTCGCATGCTAGGGTGAAAGTAATGAGCCGTTTGAGGGGGTGATAATCGTTTCCTACCCGTCGAAATGTATCGACACACTAGTTGCTCCTTCTTTCCTACTTCGACCGTCATACTCGTTATATTCGATATTTATTACGTCATTGGATTGAATCAAATCACGTAAATATTCTACGTGATCTATAATATTTCTTTCGTAGCGACAGCAATATCATTGCTGGTCAAGCTGATTTCAGAGTTCAAATGTCAAGTTCATTATTTTTCGTACTGCTAAATCACAATATGTGTTCTAGATCGTCTAGAAACTGTAGTCACGTCTAATCATTAGACTTTTGTGTAATTAAAAGAATCGAATCTGAACAGGGAATTCGTCTTACGCGTTAAATATTAATTATTAGAAAATATAATCTAAATATAAATATAAATAAATCTAAATAGATATAAATAAATATAAATATAAATAAATATTAGAAAGCACCGCTATTATGTGCATCCTCTACAATTTTCATTTCAAGCTTTCTGTGAATACATAGAAATTTATAGTCTTCTCTCGTTATTTTAAGTTTCGGAACAACAAACAACACAGAAATTTCGTAATATAACCTGTTAAAATGTAATCGTAAAAATTTTCCAAACTATTAGACAACTTTCGTAAGCCAATCCGAGTCGTCCAAACTTTCCGAGGATTACAGATCACAGGACTGTTGCGTTTACAGCATTTTCGGTGTTCAATGGTTCGATAGCGCAGCGGACTTTTGAAAATGGCTCTCCACAACGGAGAGGGCCGATCTTCCTTCTTTTCACGCGTCATTAGCCGTGCAACCACGGCGAGAATAAGAAAAGAAAGAGAAAAGAAGAAGTAGACGAGTAGCAGGAGGGAAAAGAGCCATCGAGACAGAGAGAGAGAGACAGAGAGAGAACTCGTGGACGAACTTACGCGGTTCACACCCCTGCAGACGGATCACGTGTCAGCCACGCAACGACGTGGCGCCAGGACTCATCCCGTTCTACTCGGCTCCCTTTCTCGGGAACCTTTGAGATCCCCGACCGCAAAAATCGTCGACTCTCTGTGAAACCCTAGCGCTGCAGCCAGCACGCAGAACGATCGCACACGTGCTCCTTCGCCATTCGTTTCCTCGATCGAGCGGCAACATAGACCGGCGCGCGGCGTCGACTTTCATTGTTACCAACGTGAAGACGCAGGCGTGTCGTCGGCAGACGAGACGACGAGCTGTGGAAAAAAGCCCCGAGAACACGAGTTTCGGTGTTACCGTCGCCTGTGAAACGAGATCCGGCGCGGAGTCGACTTACTTTGACGAATGGTTCCATTGACGAATGTGGTTTTGTTACTTTCACGCTTTTTGTTTCACGCGGACTTTTTTTCTAGTCGAGAATAGGCCAGACTTCCTTCTTGTACATTGTTGCGTTCAAATTTTTATTGATGTTCTTTCGTCGATTAGCAAAATAAACATCTATATTATTGGGCTGGCCGAAAAGTGTGTCTTCTTCTAATGGATGGTAAACCGCGAATTATAACATAATCTGTTATACTCTCTAATACTTTCGAAAAGGAAAAAAACGCTGTGCAAGATGATAAAAAATTATCTTATGTATGTGATGAAGAAGCTTTCAAACTATAGTTTGTTAAATTTCTTGGAACTTTTTTTGTCGATAAGAAGATAAGAACTTTCTTGAACGCGGAGCCATAAAGTTCCCTAAAAGGTAATCAAACAAAATGGTCAACATATTAATAAAATTTCTGTTTCTCACGAAAAATTCGCCTTCCATTTCCACATAAAAAAAAGCGCAGTTAATTCCTGGCTAACTTAACATTTGTCGATCATAGTTTTCTACGAAGATTTCAATGTTCGATGTAATTGTCACAATTGCAATAATTGACATTTTGATACTATCTCCTGCTAAACATAAAGTTTTCGTTCTTTTATGTCGCCAATAGTACCTCATAGCACGCAACAAGTCCAAAAATCGAGTCCGAATTTTACGACGTTGAATCTTAAACTAATTGCAAGATTCGAACGAACCTCCTGGGCCTTGCTGCACGTCGAAAATCGGCGCGACGTAAAAACAGCGGCGTTTGAGTCGATCGGAGAAGGTGTAATGAAAGGGCGCTCGCGCCGTTTCGTCGGGCATTAGAATAAATATATTATTTCATCGCAGGAAATCATTAGAATCCAGAAGCGGATCGATGTCGTGTCGGTTGCACTCGATGCTCGACGCCTGTAAGCGTCTGGCAGCGAATGGATCGTAAAAGCGAGACCGTAAAAAAAACGAAGAAACGCCCATCGTACTCGGTTTGCGTCGAGAAACGTTTCTTGACCATTATTCATAAAATGCCGGGTACCATCGCGTTCTCTTCCTACGTTGAGCAACCCGCCGCCCCCGTCCTCTTTCGTTTCTCCGCTGCTCTTCTTACACTTCGTCCTAACTCCATCCAAGAATTTTGTCATTTTTCTCCATTGAGTTTTTGCGTATCACTTTTTTACGGCTTGCTCGTATAATTCGTTGGACGTTCTTGCATGGTGGATCGGAGCTGCATACATTTTTACGACGCTGATAATATAGGTATCTTTTTGTGCAATTGCAACGGTCTCGCGGAATTGTTGGCAATGAAGTTTAATCGTTTAGAGAATGATCTTCGATCTCTTCTTTCGACGTGTTGTGAGATTTCTTTCGCACTTTAATTATCAAACGAATATCTGTGAAAACCAAATGGCGAATGTTTTCTGACAAGGTTTCTTTCAGCGTGCTGTTATTTGGTTACAATGAAATACTCTAATGTAATATGTGATAGTCATTCCATACTTCGTATTTTTCATTATGAGCGCTCTAAGAAGCACATTAACTCTATACAATATTCGCGTAAGTAGAATAACTAAATCTGCCAATATGCAAAGTTTCGGTCATGAAATATAGATGATCAGAGGAAACGATGATACTTAGTGTTTTCGAAATGTTTGCACGTACAGCGAGTTTTAAATACTTGAAGATACCTGTGTTTAATAAGCCTCTATTTTTCCATCACTAATTACACGTTGAAAACAACTCAAAACGTCAGACATTTCAAAACTTCTGTACGCAAAATTGTTTTCACCAATGCAATCGTAATAATCACGTGTCACTGTGGTGTGGTTGCACCATGACTTTTTCATAATAACGTGCTTTCGTGACTTGCAGCGATCCCTCCCGACAAATAGCAAAAGAATAACGTCATATATCCAGTTAGTCACGAACCTCCACAGAGACGAAATCCTCGTAACTCATTCGAAATCTGCGATAGTTGTCGGTATAGCAGCTCGAAAACTATCGTCAAAATCAGTAGAATGATCAGGGGATACTTCTCCTCCTTCTGTTCCCACCAGGGGAATCGTCACCGATCGAAGAAGACGCAGCAGGTGTTCTACACCGATTTTACGACAGCCCTTGACCCCGGTTAAGCCGATTGGAATAAGTTTTCCGGGCGGATGAACGATATATTCCTCCAGTCACAGCACGCACGCCCGCTATCCGTTGCCTCGCGTCTTCTCCTTCGACCCTATCCGTGGTGCCGATTTATGTGTGGCCTCGATCGGACGAATAACGATCTGTAAAGAGGTTTGTAAAGTTGGCGGGTAGCAAGAACCCCGTGGCGTAGCCAGGCCCTCCCTGCGCGAGATCCGCTTGCCATCGACGTGGGCTCGTGTCTCGTCTGAAACTTTGTTCGGTCCCTATTCCTACCGATTTATTTCAGGCATTATAGTCGGGCACACCTGAGACCGCTTATGATCGGGTACGAAGTGTTTCGCGGTGTCTTCTTTTTGAGGGTAAAGGGTGGTATAATGTATAAAGGTGCTGGAAGATGACAGCCGAGGCTTTAAAAAACTAAATGGTTTAATCTTTTTAATATCAGTGCTCGGCAGTTTATCATTTGAAGTGATTATCACTTAAATATGGACTTATAACGAAGCTCGTCGCAAATTCTTGCGAATTTTTTTTTTTTTTTTCTCCAAGTGAGGAAAGAAGAAGTGTTCAAAAATTCTAGTTAGTCTCCAATAGTTGAAAATTTTACTGAAAAAATCAACTTCAATCATTGTGAACTTAAAATTCTAACTTTTAACGTTTTAAACTGGAAAGTTCTAAGTTCAATCCTTTACACTCTCTTCGAAGGGGATATCTTTTATCCGAGCTCGGACTTCTTTTGTTTCATAATATAAATATAATTATAACGTAGATATATGTTTGGCTTTATACGATATAATAATGTAATAGTATAATGTCTGAAAAAACGCCTAGAAAGGAAGCTATAATAACGACTTAGGAAGAATAGAAGAATCTCAAAAGAAGAAATTTCCGGAGACAGAGACAGTGAGTCAATTGAAACTCATTCACATAAACTAGACTCATTGCTTCTTACGGAACTTTACGAAATGACAGAAAAGATTTTTTTTTCGGAGACTGTAAGTATTGTATTTATTATTAACTTTTATATACAGTTGTTCTAGAAAACCCACAGTGCACGATCGCTTTAAATCTTTAAACGTGATATCACACGTTAGAAAGATACAATCAACAAAGTTTCATGCTAAATACCACTTCAAGAGTGTAATTATTTCCAAAGCTGTGTCGTTTTATTTGTAATAGTGTTGTAGTAGTGATGCTGCTATTTACTTCGTAAATAAATTGCTAGATTATTAGATGATATAAAAAACATTTCCGAGAGTAAAGAGTTAATAATCGTAAATTCTTTTTGTTTTGATAAAAATTATAATCCGAGGGTCTTCGTGTCGAAACGTTCCTCCATTTCCTGAAATACTTAAAAATCCCAGACATTCTGAAGTTTTCATAGTATTATACGTACGAAGATCACAGCACGTGGAGAGACCTTCTGACAACAGATGAGTTCCAAAGTTATATTTGTGCAAGTTTTGATCTCTTTGGCTGACTTCAAACCCGGAACACCGCGGGTCCGGTCAAATCGAGAATACTCGGGCTGCGTGTGGTCTCTCGGCGAGCGTTGTTCACGTCTCCTTCTTGCAAATTTCTTCGTAGTTGAGTAACGCCACGCTGGCTAGTACGCAGTGACCATTCATATTCGCTGGCCCGTGATCGATGATCCATCGTCGCCCTCCGACGACACTTCAAACTCTAGTGTTATCGTATTCGATCTGTTTCTTATCATCCCCTGTGCTTCCTACGAGATTCTCGTGCACCGTGTCCGAGCCTCGAGTGGGTGGTAGAATCACGAAAAAGAATTTCACGTGGTCTTGTAATTGGATGACAACGAATAAAGAAAAAAAAAGAGAGAATAAAATGGAAATGTTAGGCGAAAGGAATGAAAAATGTACAGTGGAGAAATTTTGAATCGTTTGCTTCATTCTTTCTGTCTTTATCCATATTGTATTACAGAGTTTGAAAATTCAGTGGCACTGAATACTCATGAAAGTCTTCGGACGTCTGTATTTTATAGATGAAACAAAGTAATTTCCTGCTTCTATTATAATAATAATTTACTAACGTAAAATTGCTTGATCAGAAGTAGAATATTATACATATGAACCTTCTTAGAAGACCCAAAATGATTAAGCCCCTGTTTTATCAATCTCTTAGTTATAATACAGTAATAAACTCAATAAAAAGAAATCACAGTTCCTAGGTATAAGCATCATTATGTACAAAACTTCTTGTAACTTCTTCACTGAAAAATCTAAAAAAAGAAAAGAAAAGAAAAATACACTTAACGAAGGATAACAGCATGCAAATGTCAGCTTTCTAATTCCATATTCCACACAAAAGGGACTTGGATGTTTTGCAATCCTCGCGAAACCTCGTCAAGACAATCGAGCCTAACCAACACCCTCCTGTCGATTCTCGTTCGAGAGATGACTGACAGACCATGTTCGATAGACGTGGATTCCGGCGGGGGCAAGCGCGAAATCGAACGTGAAAAGTCGCTGGTACCCCCGAGGAACGAGGTGCCGGGCCATTTCTGCACACCCACGCCGACGTGTGCAGCGTGGGCCTGAAGACAATCGCCACCTACGAGGCCATTCTTCCGCGGCGGACTCGTACGCGCGCGCGAGATCGGAGATTTACAGTTTTCCTGAGTTATGGCCAATTAATTAAACCGAGACGAAGAAGAATCGACCGACCCGCTCCGTAATGATCCCCAAAGACGGTTTCCAGGGACTCTCTTCGCGGGCTCTCGATGACGAGAAATCTTCCCCTCATGATCGAACGCTCGCCTGTCTTTCGCAATGTTGGCAGTCACCAGTCCTTTCGTGGGACCGAAACTGCAAATTTTTCGGATATTTTCAAGATTATTAGGTTGCTCTTTTAATGAGGAAACTTTGAACATGGTGATTTAGGTGTTATCTTGATTCTTTTGGATTGCTTCTGATCAAATTGTGGTTTTTTCTTTTTCATCGTTGAAATGTTTTTTGAAAAGTCATTAAATCCAAATCGCTGGGCACATGGTTCACAGAAAAGTTCGTCTGCAATCTTTCGTTCGAGTAATTGAAGTTTACGTTCGGATAGATGAGGAAAAATTCGGTCAGAAAAAAATTTATTTAGACAAAACGTTGTATATATCTACCCTACTTTTCTGAATTTTATAGAAAAATTCGTAAAATTAACAGGGATATTATTCCAAAAAAGTAAATGTGCGACGCGATATCTGTGTAGTAGATCTCTCAGATTTAATCTCTTCGAAATATAATATATTTGATAGATATCAATGTACTATTTTTAACATCGTTATCGCGACGCCAAGCTGTAACACCAAGTTTTCACGTTGCTATTATCGCTTCGGAGGTTTCGCCCAAATAAGCGGACAGAAGATAAATGATGTCCCAGCATATTTCGCCCGCCCTCTCGGCCTGATTATCAGATTCCCGGCGCGATCAGTCGAAACATCGTCCTCCCTAGTCGAACTGGGTGGTCTTCCAGAGTCATGGTATTCCTGTAACTTCCTCAATGGGACGACTACTTACGTAGACGTAAGTGCGTTGTCGCGTTTTCGGGGATCGTCGAATTTCGGATGTAGGCGCGACCCGCGTCTAACAGCGAAGTGCGAAGGTCCGGTGACGACCTAATGAGCAACAAACCCGCTGCCATCTGGTCACCAGCTTCGCCGTCACTGACGTTCCTCGTGCTTACGGGAAATTAATGTACCTCGAGAATTAATGATCCGACCCGCTTCCTGGAACGGGAGCACCGGGCCAGATTCGGTTGCTCGTCGTTCGAAACTGGACGATGAACCGATTCTTACACGCTGACTGTCTCGAATCGCTTGTTCCTTCTCATTTCCAAGATTTTTCTTCTATGTAAGAAAGTGTTAGAAAGATTGATCGAGCTAGTACAACCTAATGGCTTACGGCAGGAAAGTTTCGTGTAGATTTTGTTATAGAATATTGGAACATAAGGTTGGAGTAGAATATAGAAATGTTAGAATATTAGAGAAGTTGCTATTGGAAATATTAGGTTGAATGTAAAATAAAATCATTTGAACTATATATTGTTATCATATGAAATATATATTAAACTAATATGATATGGAAAGTCTCATATAGGTTTTGTTATAGAATATTGGAACATAGAGTTAGGGAGTAGAATATAGAGATATTAAAATGTTAAAGATAGTATTAAGTTGTCATTAAGAATCAGGTTAAATATGAAATAAAATTATTTTAATTAAATATGTATTGAACTAGTACGATAAAGTATAGTAAATTAATATGACACAGGTTTTGTTATAGAATATTGGAATACAAAGTTATAGAGTAGAATATAGAAATATTAAATATTATTAAGTCATTATTCAAAATCTCAGGTTAAATATAAAACAAAATCATTTGAACTAAATATATATATATAATATTAAACTAAATATATCCATAAATAAGAATGAAAAGATTTTGTAAGACTGTTACCACAAGAAATTACAGATTAGCAATAGGAAATCTATTTTATGTCTTAACGTACATAACATCTACATATAGAAGAATATTATAATTTTCAATTCCAAAAGTACAATAATTTACGCAACGATTCGAACAATCGTCGCATGCATAAGAGGGGGAGAAGGAGGGGGCAAAAGAAACGAGGCCAAAGGGAATCGCTAAACGGAGAGGGTTCACACTGTCAGTTCGAAACGAAACAATAAACGCGAGCCACCACGGAGGTAATAATTCCGTTTGTTTTGCTCGATTTGCAGGATCTTCCGTGCGGTCGGTTTCTCGGGCAACAAATCGCGGCTGACCGTTTCCATATGTATATGTATGTATGTATGCAGTGTGTGTAACGAGTTTTGCGATGATTTACGTCCCCGTGGCCCCGTGGAACTAAT
>CAJDYZ010010941.1:62473-73937 GCA_903986555.1 Heterotrigona itama | reverse complement strand
TCTCTCTCTCTCTCTCTCTCTCTCTCTCACTCACTCACTTGCTCTTCATCTCTTCATTGTCTGTGCTCTCTCCTCTCTGTCGTCGACTTCACGGCCGACGACAGTGGCGAACGACGAATTGCGTGCGTGCACACGCCATTTCCGCCGCCTCTCGGCAGCCGGCTGTTGTGCGCCTTCGTGCTTGCAACTCGAGCATTGGAAACGGACGGAAATTGGGAAGAGGACGAGACGAGAAGAAGCCACTCCCGTGGCGAGCAGCTGCTCGAGAATGATTCCTCCATGATCCGAGTAGTATCAAGCTTCGAGGAGAGCCGTCCAATGATGGAAATTCGAAATTTCTGTGCCTTGAATTTTCGTCATTTCACAGAGATTGTTGTTGCTCGTCCTACGACAGTTCGGTTGTTCACTTGCCAACTGGAAAGCTAAAGCCAAGCTAAAGCCAAGAAGCCCGCATTCTCAACGAAGAATTAGCAACTGGAAGGTATCTACAACAAACGGCGAACAAAGAGGGCCACAGACTCAGCACAACGAGAGATAATCTTCCGGGCAAAGAGAGGACAAAAGGAAAGCACGAGGGCAGATTAGTGTTGGCGAAAGTGATAGAAAGACGTTCTCAAAGTCTGAACTAAACTAACTTAATCCAGAGATACAACTGAAATTATGTTGCATTTGCAAGATATTTAACGCTACGGAACTACACCAAAGTGGTTGAAATGCTCGAGTTATTATTTCCCACAGAAATCTCACACAACAGGCAGTTTTGTATTTTATATTCCTACGTTTCTAGAGACTCGATAGCTCCAATTTTTAACAAAATATACATAGAGACTCGTATATCCTTCATTCATATTGTAAATTTTTCCTCCGTGCACTTTAATTTCTTGGTTGAATTTCTCCATAGAAATTTTATATATCTGTAACAATATATTTTTAGAGACTCGAATAATTTTTAATGGAACATAGAAGGTCGTGTTCTTCATTATATTATGAATTTTCTCTCGCTCTTTGCACTTTAATTTCTCGGCTACAAAATTATATTACAACCGAACCGTAATTTTCTAAAGAAGTTTTATATATTTAGAACAGTGTATTCCAGTGGTTTTTAGTAAAATATATAAATAACAGCTTGCGTTCTCAATTATATATTACAACTTTTTTCCTTTCTTCTTTGTATTATAATTATATTACAAAATTGTATTATAATCGAACTATAATTTACCAGAAATTTGATATATTCATGACAGTGTATTTTTAGAACGTATAATAAATTGAAATGTACATATTCTTTATTATATCATAAATTTCTTCCCGTCCCTTGCGTTTAAATTTGTACAGGGTGGGAAGGAAAGTTTGTCCTGTATCTATCACAGATGAATTCTACACTTTCGATTTGATGGAAATACATGTAAAGTCGCAAAATTGATTTTAACATTGAATTTCAAGATCACAAATTATTTTTTCAGTGTTCTATTCTACTCATCTCGAGCTAATCATTTTCTTCCGAAACTAGTTCATCGAATTGTCGCGCATTCGTTTATTTCCTTGGAATTCAACGAGACTCCCACCACCGTGACAAGTGGAAGGTAAAAAAAATCTGCTTAATCGGTTAGACTTCCGAGAAGCACGCCAGTACCAACATCGCGAATTTTCTAGTTCCATCTCGAAGCCTTTGCCAGCGTCGTACAATGTTGTTTACCAACGATCTTCAACAATCCTGGCTTCACTTTTTTACGTTCCTGCCGATTACGTACTTTATCTTCTTTGCACCAACAAGCGAGTTCCGGACGAGAGATGTTGTATCCTCGCGACAACGCGAGAGGGTGCAGCAACGCGGACGCTCGCCACGCGAGGAATCTCTACGCTTTATCTCACTATCAACAGGAAAACCAGCCGCACGCCTGGCGTGGAATACGTGGTGTTGTTAATCTCATCGTCGCGGTGGATCGCACGTCCTTGGCAGTTCCCTTAGGAATGCTGAACACGCGCCTACGCTCCGACAAAGTGACACCCGGCCGCGTGTACCAGCCGTGCATGTTCGATTGCGTTTGGGGGAGGGGGAGAAGAAAGTAATAAGGAACACGATGTTACACGGTGCAAGTCAGCGTTCGCTCGTTCGCGTCCGCGGAAAGCGCCTTGACACGTGTCACGTGGGGAACATTTAGCGCTGTCAGTATGGTTGTCGACGATAGACAACGAAACGAACGTTTGATCATCGTTTCGGAATTGCTTGATAGATTTATTATAAATCCGACGAAATGTACAGAGTGGAAAGAAAAATTTGTCCGTGGTCTATCGCTTCGATTTGTTGGAAATACATGCAAAGAACCTGCTGCAAAATTGAATTTCAAGATGAAACTTTTTTTTTTCTTGCATTGTATTCTACTGAGAGGAAGGCAAAATTTTCCCTACGTCGGATTGAAAAATGGCAAAAAAATCTCTTGATCATTTCATGATCATAACACTGCGTGCTAACAGCGACTTTATGGTTCGATTTTTTGCACGGTATTCTACTCATCACGAAGGTAAAACTTTCCCAAGGAACCATAGGTCGCAATCGAATAGTTCTCTTGAAAAATGGCAAAAACAGTTTCCTGATTATTTAACACTGCGTGCTAACAGCGACTTTATGGTTCGATTTTTTGCACGGTATTCTACTCATCACGAACGTAAAACTTTTCCAAGGAACCTAATAATTTTCTTGAAAAATGGCAGAAATGTTTCTTAATCATTTAACACTGTGGAGTACTAACAGCGACTTTATGGTTTTGAACACGCGAATGTCTCTATTACGTGATATTTAAATTTCATATAACAGTTAGTTTTATTATTTGATTATCTAGACTCACACTGATGCTACAATAAAACAAATGTTAGTAAAACCTATTCCAGAACCCTAAAGTCGCTGTTAGCATTCACATGTCCGCGGTGTCATGTGCAAGACTCGGAAAGACGTATATGTTTACACCGGCTTCTGACGAAACTCGGACGGCGTCGAATTGAAATGATCCACGAAAATCCATCCAGATAAGAGTTCAGAGCGCATCCCGGATAAGATGAGAGACGAACCACAAAGAGCAAGAATTCCAAGACTCGTACGTGGTGCGACAGCGTTGCAGAAAAAGTACGCGAGATAGAATTCTCGCGACAGGAAAGAAAGAAAATGCGAAGCACAGAACCTCGAGGAAAGAAGAAGGAAAAACGCGGAGGTTTTCTTTGATCCATTTTCACTTATTCCAGTATCCGTTGGCTCTTTTCTGGATGTGCTGAGAATAGAATGGATCGACATGCAACTTGCCCGCCATCATAATTATGAACGAATATCGTGGAAAAGTTGGCTGACGCGGTGTAAGTTTCGGCGAAAACCTGGACGAGACGCGTGCAATCTCAGTCCGCCACCGTTTCGGCAACTGTCCGAAAGTCATCTGAGTAATAGTTAGTTTTGCTTTCCGAGATTAGTCTCGAACTTTTTTTCCAGAATGTTAAACATCCTTTCGTTCTAAATGGTGGTCCAGTATTTCTCTTGGACTTTTCCATTTGCTTATAATGAGTAGAGAAAGCAACAGACTGAGAGAGTGGAGCTCATGCACGGCGAGGAAATGTGGGGAGATTGATGCAGTGGAGGGGGTAGCGCTAGCGATGAGGAAAGTGGGGGTTCGCGGACCGCCAGTTAGCCATTTAGAGAATTTCTCGATCGTAAAGACGCTATAAAGTATTTATTTCTTTCGTCCAAGTATTTATTCAGTGCTCTTCGTCATTGGGGGAAAGACGAGTCAGATAATAGTCGGATAAACTTCTCTATCAAACAATTTTCCATTGGCATAATTTGAAAGTTATTTCAAGCGTGCAAGTTACGTGAATCAGCCTGTGATAGAAACAATCGATCTCTCAGAATTGTAATTATATAGAATCATTCAGATCGATCGCACGAAAGCATACACACACATGTAACACTCACACATGCACTATGCCAATGAACAGGCTCAGTCAACAGTTAAAATCTTTATTGTTAGTTTTCTATCTATGCTTGGATATGGTCCTCTTCCATTGTGCTAGGCTCAACGAGACGTTGAAAAATTCGCCGGGGTAAAAAGTGGCGGAGAGAGCTGGCAGGAGGAGGGCCTGTTGCCAGAGCCACAATCATCCGGAGGCGGTATCATCCCGCGAGAAAATATTTAAACGATCGATCCCGAACGATCGAGAGCGTGAGCGAGCGCGCGATTGGATAGATGGATTGAAACACCGGCGAAGGAGAGTGCCGAGCCACCAGGCCGGTTTTCGTCGTCTTGAATCGATAAGCGAAGGCTGCGGAGAACGGCCTTGATCGAAAGTTCGAAGAGAGCGAAGTCACTTTGAATATCAAACTCGGCGGAAAGAAGAACGGCGGATGGCGAGGCTGATGGATTGTTTGACGATTATTTGACTAACAAACAAGAGGCATCGAGTACAGAGTACGGTGATTTAATAACGAGCGTTTGACACGGCGAGGAGAATATCTCGAATGTCTGGAACTATCGATTTAACAGGGAAATTTAGATAGTTCGAACGATCAGTTTATTAACCGATATATTTCACGTATACTCATTCTTATCGTGACCGGTCTTTACAAGAGATCTATATTTCATAATACATTAGGGGTACCCACAAGTAATATCGTTTTTCGATACTGTGCAAAATTTTATTTTATTTAAATATTATTTAACAATAAACACACTAAATAATAGTCAATATATTTAACTAGAATACAGGTTATTTTACGATAAGTTAAATTATTGTCACTAGATGGAAATGTTTATTAAATTTGAAAAGAATTACTTATGGCATTAGTTATGGGTCCCTCAAGTAGAATGCAGATAATAGGCAATTTGACAGTGAAAAAGATATAGTTTTTTTCTTTTATTTAGAAATAAATAATATATCCACAGCCTGTACAGAATATTAATTCCACAGTCTCCATGATCGTATATTTTCGGCTAAAGTCATACTACACTTGCATTACTATTCATTTGCAACGACTTTATAGTTTTAGAATCGAGTCTTCGAGAAAATACTATTATACACAAAAAATATAAATCGTTCGTGGTAGATAGTAACATAGACTGTACATTTTTCTCAGGAAACAAACAATGAGAAAAGAAGTGAATATTTGAAAGATATTCATTGTACGTACGCTGTGAGAAAAATCGTCGAGTTAAATAGCGCTGCAATAACGAGTGTACGCAAAATATTCTGAACTTTCGAAATTAAAAAAAAAAAAACGGTGATTTAACTGGTCGTGATAGGTTTAGTAGGTTAACGGGAACGTGTGTGTGAATCACAAACAGTTCGTATCGTTCGAAGGATAACTAAATCTGTACGTCCGTTGGATAGCGTGTAAATCAACAGGAAAAGAGTTCGCGACTCCTTTTATCGTTCTACGTGGAAGAAAAATTCCGCGAGGATATCCGGTCTACAGATATGATATTTGAACAGAGCGTTGTGCGATCGTAATGAAAGTATCACAGCTAAAACAGAGCGATCGTGTGATTATTACGTGAACGCAAGAGGACTCTGTAAATTTGTCGATCGTACCTTCTATTTTTTTTTCTCTTTTTTTTTCCAGGCTATCTATCGATCGACTCGAACCGCGGTTCGAGCAAAGAAACTCCGACTTTTTGTCCATTTATCCACGTCCGGCTGTGGCAACGTCTCCTCGTCTGGTCCCCCAGGCCGACAATACCACCATCGATTACCCATAAGCCCTTTCCCCCCCTTTAGACGAAAATAATACCTCATTACCGACCATAGTACAGCGTTCGGACGCGTAATTGGCGAAACGCTATCGGGCCGCGTTCAGCCATTTTTGCGACTCGCGCATTTCCCTTTTTCAGGCCGATGCCCCGAGGACGTATCGTGGACGAGGTGAAACACGAAAGGGAAACCCAAGGGGGAAATAAAGAGAGGCAGAGAGAGGTGAAAAGAGTGGAGAAAAAAGACGTGTGGCTCGCGGAACCACGAAGAAGAACGAAAGAGGGGCAACAACAACCTTTTCCTTCCACCGTACACTGTCAAAAGACCCTCAAAAGACAGACTTCATTTCTGCATTTTAAATGGCCAATTTGAAAATTTGGAAGAACGTATCGGAGATGGAAGCTTGGAGGAATTTGAAACGCGTTCGTGGAAGTGTAATCCAGCTGACGAAGTCACGGAAATCCTATTAGTACTTTTCTGCGGCTAAAGAGAGAGAGACGTTTCAAGAGTGGAACAGTGGTTTCTTCGGAGGACGTCAACGAAAAATGGAGACAAGCATCGCGGCTAGAGATACGAGAGGCAGCAAAGTGTACACGGCGAGATGGCCTTGACCGTGAAACCGTCCCTTTGTTTCTCGACGAGGCGAAGCGAGACGATGACACATAGACGATCCCGCGAGCACGCCAGACGAGAGAGGAGAGAGCCTTGAAGCGGCGTGACGAGACATCACAATGCATCGTTTCCATCGGGCCAAATAACAAGCTCAGCGTGGGTGGGTGCTGCGTTGTTCGCACGAAACGAGTCGAAGACGTTGACGACGATCTGAGAACGATCGTGTGGAGAGAGAGAGAGAGAGAGAGAGAAGACGAAGAGTAGACGAGCAGACAAGCAGAGAGGACAAAACTCGGCGAAACGGGCCCTCTAATTAACGAACCAGATTACTGTACAGCGTGCGCTGCGATTTATTTAATGTCACCGTGTTCGATTCAACTTCCCGTTCCAATTAATTCACGTCGTTTTAAACGAACTTCAATTAAAGCTTCTCGCTTCGGCTAGAGAGAGCTTCCTCTATGCCTCTGTTCACAGTGAGCTGGACTTTCTTTTCTCGAAGTTTCGAAGCGACAACAGCCGGCGGAGAGAAGAAAACTGCGATACTGCGTTCTTTTCCTCGCGCGGTACAGCTGAAAGCAAGGGGCAAGTTCCCCCAATTGACGCTGATAAATAAGCGGCTGAAAGTGTGCGTGCGTGTGTGTGTGTGTGTGTGGGGGGGGATGATCGATGAAAGCGGTTGAAACATTTCACACTCGGATTTTCTTATCGAGGATACGTGCAATGCGATACTTATCGATCCGCCTCCTCTCGAGGAAACAATCATCCCCCTTGCCTGGGCTAGGTCGCGCTCCGCTGCTGCTCGGGTGCCAGGCGAACGAGGTCGGTGAAAGTTGGCGAAAACGGAAACCGGGTTTCTTTCAATCGAGTCAATCTTCATGCTCTTGGAGAAAAAGAGAGACTGCTCCCCCCTCCCCCCCCACTCGGGGGATGAAGAGCGACGAAGAGCCGGAGGAAAACAAACGAGCAGCCTTCCTCGCCCCTCCATGAGATTCTGGTGACAGTCGGGCGAAATTGCGAATATCGAATTTCGCTGGGAAGTCGCCCGCGCCCCGGCGAATTTCTCCCGAGGGAATAGCATCCTCTCGGGCGAAGTCGAATGGAAAGACGAGGGGGAAAGAGAGAGAGAGAGAGAGCTCTTCGGGAAAGTCGGGGCTGGCGAACGCGATTCGAGCACTGATTAAAAATACATATTAGGTCCGCGCGTTTAGGGAGTAAGACGCCAGCGGGGGTGGGAGAAGGGTCGAACGAGCGATAAGGTCGAACGAGAAAGGGCCACTAGGGTGCTCTACTGGCGTAGAGCATCTTTACACGCGGAAACCTTCCTCCGTTAATCTTTGATCGAGCCCTGAGTGGTAACGCGTGTTTTTCCGGCGAATCGAACGGTGAAACTTTGATGGCTGCTTCTATTTACTTCCGCTTCCCCCCCCCCTCGTTTCGTTTCGATCAAAGTGTGGATCGCGTGGGCGTGAGAATCTGGCCGAAAGTTGAAAGGAGACTGCAAAGGCGATAAGAATGGGAAACGGAAACGGAATAGCTAATCTATTGTGTATAGACAGATTGATGGAAATTCATCTTCCACAGAAATTCTACTTCGTCCAGTTTCAACTGCCAAAATTTTTATTCGACCAGCGATAATTAGTTAATTTTGTTTGCCGATCGACTGATGTTTATCTTTAATGTCCCAAGATTCTTTAACAACAATAAAGTAAAATGAAATAAAACTCGGGGCTGTTTCTTTCAATTCAATTTCAATTTCACTTCTTTCAACTTGAAGACACTCTCCTCGACGTTGTTACTTTGCTCGATATCAATAGATGATAATAAATAAATGAACGAGTGACTTACTTTCAAGTTACATGTGTATACCCTATTCGTTGTTTTGCGACTATTTCTGAGGTATATTTGTTATACATATATCGTGTTGCTTTGTTGTACAAATTAAAGGCTTATTAAATAAATTAACCACGGGCAGAAAATTTCGAGTAACACAAACGACTGGATGTTATATTGTATGAAGGATGTATGCACTTAAATAAATTAACCGTGGACAGACAATTTTAAATGATACGAATCACTAGATAATATTATGATATACACTCTCGCACTGTGCCTTTATTATTGTAACGCGATATTCCCCAAAAATTGAACGTCGCTCCATTTGCACAAACTGGCAAATTGCGTGTTGAATGCTCGAAATTTGCTCGAACGGTTGAAGCCATTTCAGGAGCGGGAAAACATCTCGACGAATACCGGTGATAAAGCTTTTGGAATATTTATTGTTTCGATGAGAACGGAATCTGGAGAGGCAGAGGGGGGAGGGGGGGAAAAAAGGAAATAAATAAATAAATAAACATCGGGGGGAAAATGTTCCAGTCAGTGATCATAGCGAATGTTTTTTGATTGAAGGAAAAAAAAAAAAAACGAGCATCGATCGACAAACTAATAAAACTGATAAATTCGGGAAAGTTTACGGGCGAACGAGGCCGAAACAATACTGGCGTTTAATTCAAATAACACACACGGTTAAAAAAAAAAAAAAGTTGTTTGATTTAAAAGAAGCATATAAAAATAATTTAAGCCTATCGCAGAGCGTTAAAATGGCGCACGGCTGACGAAAGGGAGTTGATTTGGAGAGAAAAAAAAAGAAAAAAAATATTTCATTTCCTCAAATGCGAAATGTACATAATTGCGTCTATCCGCCCGTAACATCAACAACACATTCCACGCGTTATTTATAATCCGTACGTACGAAAACACGTACCGTATAATAATTACCCAACAAACATTTGCGCAACAATTTGTTTGTTAATCTCTCTGCTCACTTTCACGCGTCGTTTCGAGTATACTAACGCGAGTATTTCCAGTTTTCTGAAAATTGAAAGAAAAAAAAGAACCAAATGGCTAAGATTATACCACTGCGTCAAGTGACAATTTTTTAAATAATTCTTCGCGCACACTAAGCGAGCAAATGCAAAGTTTCCCTCAAGTCAAGTCAAACAACATGAATGACACAAATTTAATCCACAAATCTACGAAATTTACATCTACAAAATTATAAAAAAGAAAGAAAAAAAGCGACGTAAAGACATAAAAACCTCGAGTTGTTAGCTCAGAGTCGAGTTGCTCCCTCCGTTCGACAGTATCTCTCAAGGTTGCTTACCTGCAAAATAAAAGGGGAAAAGTTTGGTTTAGCTGCGTTTGTAGACCGTTGAAGAACGCAATTAGAAAGCGAAAACTTTCTCTTTGCAAAGAGATCGACCGTGGCAATAGAACTATCGACGTTCTTTCGTTTCAGCCGACGTTCTACCTATCTGTCTGCGAAGAAAATTTGATGGAACGAGCCAATGGGGGGATGGAGGGTGGTTTACTCGGGCGGAGGGCAGAAAAGTCGCCAATGGAGTTTTTAGGCCCCGCCTTTCGTATAATCTTTCGCGGGGACTTATCCCCGGCGGAAATAATCGATGAAGAGCCACGTCGAGATTGTTCGGACGTGTCTTTCATCCGGAGCGAAAAGCTAAGCCCCCTGCCCCTCCCCCCCCCCGCGATAGAAAAGCCGGCGAAATAATTTCATTATCCTGATAACGGATCTTTGAATATTGGCGAGAGAACTCTCTTGATTACTTCCACCGTTCGATTCTCATTTCGCTGAGTTGATAAATTTAACGATGACGGGGAAACTGGGTCGCCGAACGATCGTTCTTCTTCTTCTTTCTCTCTCTCTCTCTTTTCACCCTTAAATAGATAGAGAGAGAGAGAGAGATAAATCTGTTTCCACGTGTGCATGGAGATTCCGCCATTGTGTCCCACATTGCGCAAAAATCGTTCGACTTCACCGGGACAATTGATCCTGCGGAACTTTTGTTCTAAACAATTCACGCTGATTACAACGATGATTACACTTGTCCCGGCTATTGTTCGTTATAAAGATATATCTTTCGAACGATGTTAAAAAGTTTCTCTCGTTTCTTCGTTCGAGAAACAGAGAGAGATATCTGTATTACAGTTTATGGTTATATAGTTGGTCTTGATCTTCAGTTATTTTTACAAATACATTAGTTCGTATACATGTTAAGGCCAATGATGTGCTCCAACTTAGCACTCTTGACAAATCAGGAATTTCTAAAATCATTTGAACAAGAACCACTCGCAAAGTATCAATCGATTCGATTGATCGAACGATGGCAGCTCTTCGGTATCATATCACTCGATACTCAATCTTTTCTTCATTATATTCGTATCTCATCGCATTCGCAACGTACACATTTTTGTCACTGTTACTGACATAATCATAATATAATATTCGTAAAAGTGAAAACGTGAACGTGAATTTCTTTACAACGCAAACATCAACTAACATTCAAAGAAAATTCATTAACGTTTCCTTGGGAAAATTTACCAAGAATACACGGTTTTTTAAATATATGTTGTTTAAACAAAAGGTTTTCTTACAAACCGTGGTATACACGGTTAAATTCGTCATTAAGAAACACTAATTTCATCAATTTACACGAAAACGGTATCTTCGATAATTTCCGAGATATTTGACAAAATACGTTTCGCACCTTTTAGCGTAGTTTTCACCCCTTCGACATGGACCATTGCCGATAAAAAAAAAAAAAAATAAAAAACACGGGTCAAATATTTTTTTTTTTTTTTTTTTTTGAAAACTACATTCATGCCAAATTCTCTTGTTAGTACACAGTGAAATCAAGGCGATATCCATCATAGTTATACCAGTCGTGACTGTCCTTAACAGTGTAAATAAATTCGATTGGAGTTCAGGGATATTTTCCGAAGTATGATAGTTGCAGTTGGTGTATTTCGATGACGATTTCACGCACGTCCATTTCGTCCGAATTTTCCCGATTTTCCTTTCTGCCATCGCGTTGTCGGGGCGAAAAATTTTCGGCGGATGGCGGGGAAAAAAACGCGAGGAAGACAAACGGGGGAGGATAACGCGGCGGGTGCGAGGCGTGAATATTTAAACGAAGTCATCGCAGACGGCGCAACAACGAAGATTAGTCTGGCGGCGTGTTACGGGGGTATCTCGCTCTCGTTAAAATAATGAAACGCCACGGTCGAAGCGACGGACCCGGATTTTTCACGCTGAACGTGCTGCCGCGAC
>CAJDYZ010010924.1:22948-43033 GCA_903986555.1 Heterotrigona itama | reverse complement strand
CCCCCCCCCTCCCCCTCCCTCGATTCCACGCATTGCGAATCGTTCTTTCTTTCTCTCTTCTTTCTGTTTTTCTATCTTTTTCATCTCCACAGGGAGTATCCTATAGTACCTTGAGCAATATTTTTTCAAGAAAGTTTCAAGAGTTGAAAATAATTAGGCAAAAGTCAACTACGGTTAATCGAGGGTTGTTTTGTGCCTGGCTGCTTTCCGAAATGCGAAACAGAATCAAGTTCGTCGGGTCGATCGGCCTAGACTTTTGATAGAGTAATTAAAGAATGGAGGAAATATCACGTTTTTATCTTTAGCTCTGAGGAGAAGCGAAAACGAGGCAAGGATTTGATACAATTTTTCAAACAACGAATCACTTTCGAAGGTAATCTTGCTTGTTCGAATATGGATAATGTGTTTCTTGTTTCATTAGTTTCTCTCCAATCCCTTCGATCTTTCTCTCTCTCTCTCTCTCTCTCTCTCGTTTCTTTCTTGGTAGCACCACCGCGAATCATCTCGATTCGATTCCGCGAGTCCGCGACGTGGGAGAAGCGCGCTGATCGGTCGCGGACGGGAAATAAAATGTGGCACAAGGTCTCCGGGGTATCGCCGGGGTTAACAGAGGCTGTGGAGAAGGGTGCCGGGGCAAACGGGCCGTGCATAACGAAGCGAGAGCCGCGTAAAATTCGTAGGCGAATGCTCTTTAATTAGCACGCGGCGTTGCGCTCGTTGGAGAAGCGGCGCGCGCTCCTCCTCGCAACTTCCACCGGAGGATGAGGAACGCGAGAGGAAGAAGACGAGCCTGATGGGCTGGCTGTGCACGAGTATGCACGAGCAATTGCAAGAGGAAGAGAGGAACGAAGGGTTGGCTGGTTGGTTGGTGGTGGTAGTGGGCCGATGGAGGCGAGGAGAGAGACTTAAATAATTATCGTTTCGAAGCCGCCTCGCATGGAACCGGGAGCGGGCTGAGGCCGCATCTGTTTCTGATTATTAATTAATATCAACCAACCCGGGGCCGTGTTCGCATGAGCGAGCTCACTGCTCTCTCATACGTAGCCGACACCGGCGTGGAAAACCGAAGCACTCCGGTGTGTGCTTGTCTGCGTGTGTGGCCCGTGTACGTACGTGTATGTACGCGCGTGTGGCCGCTCGTGTGTGCACAGGCTGTTTCAGAATCACGGGTCGATCGAGCGCAAACAGTACGAACGAAAGAAGAAAACGAAAACGACAAACCAAAAGCTCGCAGAGACGAAAGTACGTTCGCAGCGTTCGTTTATCGCAGACGTACGAAAAAAAGAGAGATATTCGTTTTCTGCAAAACGATAAAATACTAGTCGAGTAGTCGAATGATCTTTGCGTACAGGAACAAGTGAATTTGCAGAGGGGCAATCATCAGCGAATTGATCAGGGGAAATTGGCCAATGACGTCAATTAACGCGAATTAAAGAAAACAGATGGGAACAGAAAGTAAACTTGAAACTTTGCGGTCTCGATTTTTCCGAGATATTCTTCACCACCTGTATTCGCTGTTTGGCCGATCAGTAATTTTGAAACAACCTGCAGGTGTCCTCGTGCACGCTGGAGAATTTCGTGTGTATATTTTACGCGCTATTCGTCGATAGAGAGAAAGAGAGAAGGATATAGGCGAATACCATATTCATATGTTGCGCAGAAATGAACAGAATGCTCGGCGGGCATTAAAATTAATGAAACGAACGGAACACGCGTTTTAACGAAAATGTATGTGGGCGATCAGGCGGAAGCATGCTCTCTCGGACATGGAACCAGAAACGTACAAAACGCCTCTGGGCTTCGATCTTCTATCTACATAGTCTTTGCTCTTTCTAACGCGAGCTCAATAATCTAAAACGTTATGACGCTTTTTGTCCACTTTTCCCCCTTATCGAGCTCGAAATAAAAGAAATTCCACGATATTCTAATACTACTAATACAACGAATATTCTAGTATAAAGAAATTTTATTCCACTCTAATGTGTGTGTTTGTGTGTGTGTGTGTGTGTGTGTGTTAATTGTAATTAAAAAAACTATAAATTCTACGCTCTACAAAATAAATTCTGTATCTCATGGAAATCTATCTCCATTTGCTTCCCTATTCTGACCTCTATACTTAACAAAAATTTTAAAGAAAAATTCGAAAAATAATCCCACGGCGAAATTTATATTCTTATATAAACTTGACGAAGAAATTTAGCAATAAAATTGTCAAGTCGAGATTTCGTAATTCCTACAAATAAACAGACACGTACGTCCGAGAACGTATTACCACCGATTTCTATTCAAACATCTCTGATATCGCTTTAATTAAAATCATCAACGAAGAGTATATTTAGGGATGGTAGTTCCAGCGTTAAAGAAAGGGAAGAATTCTCTAATTAAGAAACTTGACTTGACGGTAAATGGAATTATGGATGAATGGATAGAAGTATATAATTGTACGCGAGATGACATTTTACCAACGTCAAGGGTCGATGGGTAGGCGCACGAATATAAATTTGTCCATTATCCAGTGATTAGTTTGCCGAGGGTTGCTCCTACGAGCAAGCAACCCCTTTGAAATATAATTTACATTGTTACACACAAAAATTCACATTTTCAATGAAAACATTTGATTATTCCAATATTCAATCGATTAATGCATCGATCTACTGATTTGAAAAACGGTTGTTTAAATCTTATATCTTACAATCATTAATTTCCCTAATTCTGTAAATTCTGTGAATTCCCTGCAACTACAGTTGTTCGATTACTTATACATTTATCTGTTCTTTTAAAAATGTACTGAAACTCCAAACAAATCCGCACTGTTCGTAAAAAGTTCGATCCACTGATTAAGTGGAAGTTAAAAAGAAAAAGAGAGAGCAAAAACAACTTTGAAAAGTCTCCTTGCATTCTCGTACAATCTTGAACGGATTACAAAAATTTATAACACGTGTCTCAAATTCTGTAGAAAACACCGAATAATAATACGGAATTAAATATTATTTATAATCTTAGCATCTGTATTATTCAAAAAATACTCGTAAGAACGGAGTTGGAGAATACTTCTTCATTAAAAAATATTGAAATGCGAAATTCAAGAATATCGATGTGCAAGGAAACTCATCCTGAATTAACTCAAATAAAAGCAAATAAGAAAATGTCGTTACACGCGGTTGTAATAAATACGGTCGCTAAAAAGTCGTTAAAAGTTCTATGTAATAATACGACAAGACATCCATGTTGATTCGGATCTTTTACATTACGGCATAATTGAGCGATTAATTAAAGAAATAAAACAACATAAGACTCACCATTAGATGCGAAGAACATAGTCATCGATGTTGCCCTGGTATAGCAGAAATGGAAGAAATGAAGACCAGAAGAAATCTGTAATAAAACATGGAATATCATAATCTATTCTTAAAAGCAGTGTTAATCATTTATAAAATTTAATACAAACGAAAAACAAATTCTTATTAAGCATAAAATTTTGTTGATAATAGACAGTTCAAAAATAAAAAGTTTAAAACTTTTACTTTTAATTGATAATAATTTACGTAAAGTGTGAGATATAGAATTCGTTTAAATATAAAATATAAGGTTGCTCACATTCTTGACTTTTGAAGCACTACATCTTTCCCAGAAAGCAGAGAAAAGTGGAAGTTGTAAGAAGTCTGTAATAAAATATGCGATGTTCCATAACTTACAGAATGTGCAAAAGATAAAATAAATTTAAATATAACAAAGATACTTACATTCTTCAGCTTCGGCAGATATTTTATCTTTTTGCGAGACGTGCGACGCAAAAACGAGTGCTGAAAAAAGAAATATATATTTAGAAGTGAAGTGTTTGCTTAGAAAAATAATGCTTTCCCAAAATTATAAACTATTTATTATTACTATTTATTATATGTATTTATCATTACTATTTATTATATTTATTATATATATTTATTCATTCATTAGAGACAAAAAATATCATATTAAAAATTCGAAATACTAAATTATTATCATGTAATATTATTATTAAAATATTATTATACACCATAAAATGTTTCGTCATATTATCACACATATATAAATATTACATAATATAACCGGTTTGTAAAAACTATACTGTGTATATTCATCATATTAGAGATTTAAATACACTCCGAACAAATCAAATGTGGCGCGCTTTTATCTGCGCAGTACTCAAACGACGGGATGCGCAGATCACGTTTGAATCTAACCGTTCAATTCTAACTTTGTTAAGAATATGTGTATGAATTGAATGTTAAATCAACAAAATAATGCCAATTATTCAACAAAATAAGAAAACGAACGTACAAATGCATTGAAAAAGACAATTATTACCATTTCGCCACGAAAAGATTTATCTTCTAATATTCAAAGTTTCTCTTGCAATTAACTCGCAATCTATACAAAACAAAAAAAAAAACATTCAAATAACATATATTTATGATTTACTATGGTTTATACAGAAATTATATTCAACTCAACTGTAAAAAAAAGATAACACGTACGAGGAGAACAATAATCCTTGCACTGCGAACAATCACTGTCTACGTAGAATTATGGATATAGAATTATATTACATACTCCGACCAGTATATGTGCTGCCATCTGTCGGATTTGTCAGTTTAGTTCCACTCGAAAATTAGAGTGGCAGCACCAGATGGCAGAACCATCGATAGACAAAGACAATAATATGCAACATAGTAATCAGTTTCAGCAGCTCACTGATATTGCTGCAGTGCTAAAGCAATAAATAGAGGAAACTTTCGTTAAAAAGCCTAATTAAGAAAATTAATTTGTAAACTTTTCCAAATGCATCTTCAAAAATAAGATTCTCAACTTTCTTCCTACATGTACTATCCATTTTGCACTGGAAGATCTAAAATTTGAAATTTTTGTTCAACAGAATATATATTAAAAGATGTCCTTTTGTACACTGTTATTCTCTTTGTCTATCACACAATGTGTCTGTTGTTGCAAAGTATTGTGTTTCTAATCTCTTTCTTCTTTTTCGTTTCATTTCTTCGTTTTAATAAAGAATTTTTATTAAAGAGAACACGCTTAGAATCCTTTATGAGTGCACATACATGCGCGTACATTTCAAAAATATAATACTAGCAATATATTTACATATATATTTCTGTGTATGTTATCAATTTATGGATGTTAAATAGAAGAAGGAAAGAAGAAGAGAAAGAAAGAACGCAGAGGTATGACAAAAGAAAAAAAAAAAGAAAATAGAGGCAAAAGTGTAGGTTAAAAAATAATCTTTTATGCTAACAAAAAGTCATTTCTCTTGTCCACATGTATGTAATAGGAGCTTCTTCTTACTTTTTACGTCTAGAATCTAGATTGTTAGTCGTTTTATTCTATTGTTGGTACTGCTTGTATCACATACTGATTAGTGTTGTTCTTGCTACAGTGGTTTTATTATAGTATTTGTGTTACTTTCTGATTATATTCAGTATCAAAATATTGCTGACAATCCTTCTCGCCGTCATGCTGCGTCCTTGAATGGATTTTATCTTGTACAGTACAAACTATTGTTGCATTTGTATGTTAATACTTTTCTTCTGACAGAAAAGTATTCTTTCGTGAATTCAGGACAGCCCAGATGTAGTTTACTTCCTCGTATACCATTCAAAAAATTCTCAAATTATTCTTCTTGATTTTTTCGCAATATACAACTTTTTCTCGCAATATACAATTTTGAACCTGCTGGCGCCCTCTGTCGGTAAACCAGTGGTACTAACTAATTTCGAAAATAATTTTAATTTTTCACGCCAATAATTTACATTCTATAAGCGTACATTTCACAAATGACGCTATACGTTCACAAATAAATTTAATTCCGACATTTAATATAATTCGCGAAACAATTGAAAAACATTTGATACATATTTGAAAAACACTGTCCATCTGCAGAGAAAAATTAGAAAATAATTATTAATACACATTGAAACGTAAATGGCGAAACGTAGCGAAACGTAGCGAAACGTAAAAACGAAAGCTAGAGGTCTAAAACAGGCGATGCAATTTCAAAAATTACTCCTCTTGATTATTTTTTTTTTAGCAAATTATTGCAGTATTTCAATTTGTACATGGCGGCGCCATCTGTTGGTCGTCAACTAGCACTAACTAATTTTAAAAATACTTATTTCTGCACTTTACGACTCAAACGAGGTATAAAAAGAAAGCTGCGGATCTAATTAAGTGGAACCAATCACAAAAGTTCATAATTTAATCCTCTAAATCATTTTTTCTTGTAATTGAAAATTCAGCTGCTTCACAGGGTAAGAAACACTAGCGCCGCGTTGTGGCAGAATGGTGGAACTAAGCGTTGTATATGCATGGCGTCAGCATACATTACTAAATCTAAATGTGACAGTTTGCATTAATTACGAAAAAAAATTAAGAGGAATCATTTATAAACTGCTAGGATTCAGTGTTAGATCTTTAGCTTTCGTTCTATGTTCTGTATAAGTATTGTTCACGTATATAAAAAATTTTTTTGATTTCGTTTACATTAGTGCCAGTTTTGATTTCGTTTACATTAGTAGTGAGTGTTTAATTTCTTGCAAACTACTGTGAATATTAGATTTAAATTCATTTGTGAACCTAATCGATAGTATTATCTTTGAAATATATGCTCGTAAAATGCAAATTGGTGCGGAATATTGAAATTAATAATTCTTGTTAATATTGATATGAAGCGTTTAGTTCCACCATTCTGCCACAACGCGGCGCTAGTGTTTCTTACCCTGTGAAGCAGCTGAATTTTCATTTGCGAAAAATACTAATTTAGAGAATTAAACTATGAACTTTTGTAATTGATTCTTCTTAATTAGATCCTTGGCTTTCTTTCTATACCCCGTTTGAGCCATAAAATGCAGAAATAAGTACTTTTAAAATTAGTTTGTATCAGTTAGCTACCAACAGATGGCGCCACCATGTCCAATTCGAACACTATATTATGAAAAAAAAATATATGAAGCATTTTATACTAATGGGGGGGAAAAAATCATATAAAGAAGAATAATTTGTGAACTTTTATAATTGTGGCATCTGTTTTAGATCGTTTTACGTGCCATTTATATTCCAATGTGCATTATTAATTATTTTCAAATTTTGTTCAATAGATCAAGAGCCTATTTCAAATGTATTTTAATGTATTCATTTTCTCACGAACTACATTGGAGTCAATATTGGAGTCAAATTTAATTAAATTAAATTATTATTTCATTTCTCATAGTTTTTAACTTAAATTCAAATATAGGCGCTTTAAAATTTAGCGCCATCATGTATGGCTTATGGGAGTATAACCTATAATAGCGTTTAAGAATTTGAGTAGCACGTGTGTCTTTTATAATCTGTGTGCTTCATAAATGTTTAAATGATCAGTACAGTATCTCTTTGTAAAATATAGTGTAATATTTAAGAATCAAAATGCAGCACGACGATGTAAGTTTGTCAAAGATTATTTATATAGATTCTTTATATTTTATATAATTTCAAACTGTTCCAGGTCGTGTGGAGTATCATCAATAAATCATTCTGTTCTTTTAAAGTAAAGTAAGTACAGTTTAAGAAGCATAATAACATAGTTTTGTTTAATATGATTTTAACTTATTTTTTGTTTCTGTAGTACTAAATCACAGAAGTTCTGTCGCAATGAATATAACCTCACGGGTCTATGTAGTAGAGCATCTTGTCCTCTTGCAAATAGTCAGTATGCAACGATTAGAGAAGAAAATGGTATTATCTATTTATATATGAGAACAGCAGAAAGGTAAAAATTTCATGTTTTTTACAATGAAATGTAAATAATAATTCTATGATTGTACGCATATCGTATTCTTTGCAGAATACATTTACCAAAAAGTGCATGGGAAAAGGTAAAACTTTCTAGGAATTTTGAAAAGGCGATGCAGCAAATCAATGAAAATTTGCTGTATTGGCCTGGTTTTGTAAAAGCAAAATGCAAGCAAAGATTTATAAAAATTACGCAATATTTGATACGTATGAGGAAAATAAGGTTAAGAAGACAAAAGCAAATTGTACCAATTCAAAGGAAAATTGAAAGAAGAGAAAGACGCAGGGAAGAAAAGGCTCTTATTGCTGCAAGATTAGATACTGCAATAGAGAAGCAACTTATGGAAAGATTAAAACAAGGCATGGTGTGTATTCCTTTCTTTATCGTCTTTTTACCATATTTTTTTTCTTTACCAACCTTTTTTTTCAGTACAAAGATGTTTACAACTTCCCACAAAAGGTATTTGATAAAGCTGTAGAAGCTGTGGAAGTTGAAGGTGAAAGTGAAGCTGAAAGTGAAGAAGAAGAAAAAGAACTAGAAATTGAGAAAGAAGTGGAATTAGAATTAGAAGCAGATGAAAGAGAAACAGAAATAAATACATCTCATTTTGTAGAAGCAGAAACTGACGAAGAAGATGAGGATGATGATTTTGATGTTCACGAAATATCTATGGTAATATATATCTTTCATTTATAATTGTATAATTTATACTTAATATTAATTGATCTATTTCAATAGGACGAGGATAGTGATTCAGGGAAAAAAGAAGAAATCGAATTATCTGATGACTTTGTATCTGACACTAGCGATATTGAAGTAATTAATGTTATAGTTATTTTTGTTTTTCTTTATAATACGGTTGTATTTGAAATTATCGTATTATTGTAGGATTTAGTACCTGCAGCAAAGAAAAGTGCGAAAAAATCTGTTGTCAAGAAACAGAAATCCCAAAAGAAAACTCGTCCAAGAGTCGAAATTGAGTATGAGTTGGAGTCAGAATTGTATGAAGGGAAACAAGCGAGATAAATACTTTTAGTTAGGATATTTGTAATTATATTTCTAATAAAATTTAAAAATTGTTTTATATATTCCACAATGTGTACTGTTCCTATTTAATTTTTTTATTTACATATTTTAGTAACTACGACCATCAATCAACAATTATTACAATCACATAACGTGATACTCGAGAAAGATAATCGCAGAATTCAAAATTGGCGCTAGCTTAAGTTCTCTAAAAGCATTTATAGAAAACATAGATGGCATTCTTCCGAGCAGAAATTCGCAGATTAGCAGACGACACGTTTGTACATAAAGGACAAGGTAAATTCTCTCAATTTTCTGCATAAAGAATATAAATGAACATGAATGAACAAATCGCAATTAACAGAATCTTAGTTCAAATAAATTGTTATTGATTTGAAAATGATGTGACGTGTTTTACAAACTTTGACAAAAATATAGCATCGAGAACTTGTTTAATTGTCCATTATATGTGCTGTTTATTTTTTACATATTCAAATACACGGCTGTCCAGTGAATGAGAAATCACAATCACTCAAATAAGATCTTAATAGGTGTTTGCTAAATAAATTAACAAATAAGTAACAGCTAAAGTACATATGTATACAATGCGTTGTGTAGATATAACCACTTGAGTGAAGTAACTCTTCATACTTATTCTCTAAAGAAAAAGAGAAAAGGAAGAGGAAAAATATATTCGTTGGCGGTTTCTTAACGAACTAAAGATTTTTTGTCATTGAATTGTTGATTGCTTGAAGCAAATTTGCTCACTGTTTACGAGTTCTGTGCAAGAGTGTCATAATAAATTAGCTCCAACCAAATGTCACGAACATCGCGTTACCCGTGACAGTGCTTTTGTTTGCTATAAATAGAAAAAGTAGGTTATCCTCGAGATCAATTCTGAAAATAGTGTAATTAACTAAATACATTTATCGTTTTGTATGTAAAATTTGCAAAGAGAGTCCAAAAGAATCATAGTTTTCACTGTTTTGTAGAATTATTTTTATTTTATTTCATAAATCTTGCTGTAATATATCTTTTTAAAATGTTTGATAAAAATACATGAATAATGTGATTATAAATAAATTTCATTGTGACAAATGTGTATTTGGTACGTTGTTAAGAATAGTTGATAAATATTGTTAATGAAATGTCAATTTTATCTTTATTATGATATATATGTTGTATTTATAAATCTATTAAAAATACTGACTAAGCTTCAGTATGTTTCTTTTATTGCCTGTTGTTTTATTAATATAGAATTTGTTTTTTATTACAGGCATATTATGAAATTTTTAAAAAAATTTTTCGACATCTTTAATGAGAATTAAAAGGAGACCCTAATGTAGACTGATTCTGATCTTGCATCTTTTGAAATTTGCTTTTTATTTTGTAAATCAATGCCAAGATATTAGACAATTTCACCATGGAACTGAATAATGTGGGAAACAATAAAAGTTCCATACACATGGCAATATCATTTAAAAAATTATGTTTGGCAACAGTGTCCTTACCTCTTGTGACACTTTTAGTTTGTTTTGTTACAGCATATATCTTTCAACAAGATGATATCCACGAAACACACTGCAGGGTATGATATTTGCACATCTACGATCTTTCGCTTAAATCTTCTAAAATCTTCTAATGTTAGTATTCTTGATTTTAGGTTTATAATGTACTTCCATCAATCTCAGCTATTACTGGTATATCTCCTCAAAGATATTTATGGCGTATAAGCATAGCACTACACATAGGTCCACGTCTAATTATTGCCAGTGTATATCATTCATATTATCATAAAATACTTAAAACAATTGAAGACGTACCCTCCAAAATTATGGGATCTAGACTTTTAAATCTATGTTACTGGTTAAACATTGCAGAAGTGGCAGCCCTATGTGGAGTCACATATATCTCTAATAGGGAAAATTATTGTGAGTAATAATGTAAAATATAATAGAATATTTGTATAAAAATAAATTGTATAATACAATAATGGTATTTTTCAGCTGTGCACGAAAAGATCTTCATTCTCTTTATGATTAGTTCTCTAACATATATGCTAACAGAAGTGAGATTGGGTCGTCTTATAACACCAAATGCACAAAGTCTTCAGTACAAACAAGCACTTTTTATAACTAGTCTTGTTAGTACTGTAGGACTTATTATTTTCTTCCTAAAGCACAGGCTACTGTGTCATGATCTGGGTAAGAAAATTTACACATTTTATGCATAAATTATAAATCATTAAATTATTATAATATCTTTCTTAACAGCATTTAGCTGGTTTTCCTTGTGCGAATATGTGATTGCCTCTGCAAATATGGGTTTTCATGTAACTGTAATTCTAGACTTTCCTAAGGAGCAGCTGATCGTTGGAAATGGCTTACCTGCCTTAAAGGTGGATTAATTTGTAATATTTTATACTCATTATTATCTTATTATTGTCATCAAAGTGCCTACTGCCACTGTCTGGAAGTGCTATTGCCAAAAGTGATACCATATATATAAAAGTGATACCATATAATACCGTACTCTAGATAGCTGAGTATCCACTGATAAATATTGGTAAATATTTCTTAATAAAATAATTGTACATTATATAAATGAAATCAAAATTTTAATGAAATCAAATATTAAAAAATTCTCTTATCTTAAGAAAAATAATTACGAATGCAAGATCTGTATAACAGTTGTCGTAATTTACATTTCTTCTTTTTAGTAACTTGTTCAGATTGATTGTAAATTTATTCAAATCGCGATTTATATTTAAAAGTATTTATCAACTATATACTTATTCGAATAAATAATTAAATTATATGAATAGATGACTTTTATTAAAAGATATTTTATATGTTTAGTGGATACACGGTTTGAAGCACAATATCTTTTCTATTAGCAGATTTTAGCGAAATAGAATTAATTTTATCGTTTTAAGTAATGCTGCAATACGTAAGATAATTTTGAGCTTAGCATTTGCTTAGTTGACGACTTTTATCATAAATACACCTTCCAATTACAAAAAGGCACAATTGAAAGCTAAAGCCAAAAAGAGAAAAAAATATTAAAAAAAAAATCTAGCGCTTCCAAAGTATGGCACTGGTATCTTCCCAGGCAATGAAAAATAATCTTTAATGGCCTTTTAGGTAGTGAGAATTTGTAGTGATACAGAACAAATATGTATCCTACATACAAACAATATTTAACATAAAAGTTCAAAATAATGAAATTTCATATTTTGTTTCGAAGAAAGAACTATCGTTAGCATGAAGTAAAGAATGTTCTTGTTTATCGTGAATTTTAAATCGCTTCTCTAGTTTTTAAAAAGTGAGATTTCTAGTCGATATTTTATTCTAGTCCTTTTACAATTCTCTCTTTATTTTCTTTTTTTATCTGCTTTAAAAAGGAATATCATCATTCTCATATCATGAATTTTTAACACATTGTTAGCATGTAGGATGCATTTGCGTACGTTCATGGAATAATTGTACGTAATCCTAATTTAAGATATACATAGTAGAGATATTATTCATCATTGTACAGCTATAATACTATTAATATATTTTATCGTGTCTATATATCATACGAATCATACACTATGTAAAAATGAAAAGAAAAATACAACCAAAAGAAGTGTCAGTTACTCGATACTCATGTAATGCGGATTAGTAGCAATATTGTATCATGAGCATAGGGATGGATTACTATATTCATTTACGTAGCGTATGATTCTTAAGTACAACACGATTGGCATTTAAATAATCACGACGCAAAATAGGAAATGCAAACAGAAAGTGAAATTAATGATTATCTTGTACGATATATTCCTGACCAAAGCATGACTATTACGTCCAAAAAATACGGAGCAAATTGACGAAGTTAATTCGAATAACTGTTTGTACTAAATTTTATAACGACATGTTCCCTCTCAAGATATATTCGCGTTAAATATTTCACAGAGAGCATTAAATAAGAAGCAAAGGAAAACTATTTGTGATAAAGTGCACCATTGGAATCAGTTGTATAAATTCCTACGATTGTATATATTACCACGACGTTGCGTAAAGTAAAATTATGATTTTGTTTTTTAAACGCAATTAATTCCAAGTATATTTGCACAGTATATTTTCGAATACGAATAGGAATATATATATATATTTTTTTTTTATACCGACAGACGTCAATATGCTTTTGTATTTCGCTACTTCTTTTGTCGAAATTGCAAGTTAAATTATAGATATGAATATCTCGAATTGCAAGTTAAATTATAGATTGAATTGTCTAGTGTTCAAAAGCACGTGAAAATTGTAAATCATGTACAATCATTCGCAGCAACATATCTTGATGACTATGACATTGTAATACAAAAGCAAGCATTTGTAATTGCCATATAGAAATAATCGCAGACTGTTATGAATTAATTTATTGGTTACGTGGAACGTTAAAATCCGTGCCAAGTGATGATTAAAGATATCGTGCGTATACACACGTCTATTACATTGGGATAGATCTTGATCTGATAGCAGAATATCTTTAATGAATCGCTTATTCGCGATAAATCGTTTTTGTAATTTTATTTTGTCCGAATATATTTGGGAATTAAACGATTTTCTGCACTTGCTGCACACATATGAAACATATATTATGCAATATATATATATATATATATATATATATTAAAACGTTGTCTTCGTAACGCAACGTACGCTATATGGGAGGTTTGAGAAGAGACGTGATAATTTTTGATCGATTGTTTGAGAGATTTCTTGTTATTCGTTGGAATAATTATAGCTGAAATAAGCTTCAATTTAATTGTAAATTTCCCGCAATTAATTTTCAGATGAAACAAATCTCCCAAACAATTCTTCAGGACTTTCCACCCATGTCTCGAAAACACCTCGTATGCCACGATTCACTCAGACATTACATTCGAAATTATTACATTAATATGTATATTTAAACTAGATAATATTGTATCCAGCGTTGTTCATCTTGGTATCTGATTTTATAGGAAGCTTGTATATATAAGCGTTATCATTATATTATACTTGACGAACGATCGGTCGCGGTCAAGGAACAAGAGAAATCAAATCACGATCTGTGTAGAGCAGCATCGTCTATGTCGATGTTGCCAGAGCACGACGTGCAGCAACCTTGACATGTGTCAGAATCTCTGTTTAATTGATGTCAGCCACTTGGCACGATGACACTGTCATGAATTAGGTTGAACGTCTCCTCGCGACTCTTCGAAGGTTTATTATAATAATAACAGATTTATTATGTAAAGTAGTTCAAAAGCGGGTTCTGGAGCAGAGTGATACCATCACTATAATTATAACGATTATTTACTAAAACTGTCACATTTACACTTTGCTCACTCTGTCTCCTCTCTCTCTCTCTCTCTCTCTTTCTCTCTCTGAATCACGTGTACATAGAGCAAATGCACATACACAGACACATAGACAAAAATATTGAAAATAACAGCGTGAGAAACTTTTTATCGCGATTAATACTCAGATTAAAGAGATCGATGGTAATAGTTTATTGATCGAGGATTACAGGGGTATTCTAATTTAAAATTCGATTTTTGGATTTTTTTTCCATCGCACGAACGATAATTACGTGTCCTCGAAGTTGAATTTCAAATAAAAAACGAAGATGATTCCTTTGACGCCATAAGATATTCCTCCATATTTTCCTGATAATAATGATAATGCTGGGGGTTAATCTAAAATTATTTTTTTTGTCACGTGCCAAAAATCAATGAAGAAAGTAATCTAAGTCTAAATTGGAATATCCCTTCTTTGCAAAGATTAACAGGATGAAAGATAAAAAATTTTAGAGATATATACGTAGCGTTGTTCATTTAACATCTCTAAATCGTTGCATGCATACACGCATATTAGTATTTTTGAAAAAAAAAAAAAAAAAAAAAAAAGCTTTTTACCATTCGGCAACACGAGTTAAATATTTAAAAATCTCATCTTGGAAAGATCGAATTCAGTAGAAAAAGTTAGGTATACGATAGATACTCTTTCCCAAAGTGATTAAAGAGAGAAACAATATATAGCTGATGAAACTAATTGAAATATATTTGCTCTGCTCTTTTAGGATTTATTATTATTCGTGCTTTTTGTATTTCTAGAGTGACAAGATTTAGTTACGAGTCGATATTTTACGTACAGTTATTTACAAGGTATATGACGAGATTGCGTCTCGTAATCGTGAAATCATCAAAAATCTTAAAATGATTTCACAGCTACGAGACTTGAAAATGAATATATCTTTTTCTTTCTTTCTTTCTTTCTTTCTTTATCCCCGCTAAAGATCTAGAAATTCCGCGTACCAGGAACTTCGTAGATTCGATTGAATATTACAATTAGCAATAACAAAGTAAAGAGAGTAATGACAAACATATCGATTCGATAGAACGATCGGAGTTTTGATTTCCATGTATTGTATATAGGAGTATGAAGACGATAAAGATAGGGAAAACCCTGAAAAATGATATTTTCACACGAATGTTATATGCTTCCTTTTAAAAATTATTTACTTTCACTTTGTTGCAATAGAAACTTCAATTTATTTTTTCTTTCTTCTCGGTACGTGAATTATGTAGACGACCGACGAATTCTGTGATAATCAGCACAAATATGTAGCTGTTTTACTTTTTGTGCTTTTATGTTTGTATAGGATTTTACGTATTATTATCTTTTACAGAGCCTCTAGTAGAAGTAATTTGTTTACAATTTTTCGGGATCGTTGCTCTTTCTTAATTTCAATTGAGAGTTTGTTGTACGCGTCGTCACGTGTGTTCTAATTGAACTCTCGTTGGAAAAAAATTGCACGTAAAGGACCTGTTCTTCTTGAATCTTTTGAACTTTACTACGTAAACACAAACGAAATCTAATATCAAAAAATGGAAAACGATAATGCTAAAGGACACTTAATACTTTAATGATAATTTAAAAAAAAAAGAAGATATTATTGAGTCTTTCTACAAACGAAAATCTATTGAATTTATTTTAAAAAAAGGTTCTGATATAAGTAGACGAAGCCGAAAAATTTGATTCGAGCAGAGAATTTACGATGAGGATATCTCAATCTAACTGTGTGTGACACGATTACGTAGGTCGTGTAGATTTTGTGAATCGAAACACGGTAGAAGAGCTAATGTGAAACGAGATGAAAAGAATGAGAACGACGATTTGTCACGGAACAAGGTGTGCTCGCGGCTCTCTGTAATTTTCTGGCGCCTGAAGCTCGATCTTCTCTTGTACGCACGATCAATTAGAGCGAAAGTGATCGAGCGTCAAGTCCGACTAAAACTTCGGCATGTCTGCCGAAGGTAATTGAACTCCGTTGACCTTAATACAGAAAACGAATGAGCAAACGGAACGAACCGTGCGACAACGATGGATGAAGCTTGCGTGAATTACCAATGGACTGCGAATATTTATGCAATTTGCGGAAAGTTTCAAGATTAAAAAAAAAAAAAAAAAGAAAGAGAATGCTTTTAATGACTTTATAAATTCAAATCAAGTGCGATACCCAAAGTTTGCATACTCGTAGGCAATTAAAAGGAAATGTGCAAAAATGCCGACGACTAGAATAGAATATCGAAATATTGATTATAACTAGTTAGTAAGTGAAACAAATCTGAATCGAATCTGCATAAATATTCACGGTCTAATTAGCAAAATTATCATCGGTAGAGTGAATGATCGTGTTCTTTTTTTTTTTTTTTTCTTCAAATGTAATTTATTTTTTATGATTGGTTGGTTCGGCTGAATCAGTGTAGTGTAACGAGCTACGTTTATAATCGGCTTAAATAACGCGCTCTATACTGTGATTGAAGCGTTAATACGCCCGAGTAAAGTGTGAAACTGCGTGGATTTTTTTTAGAGAGTGAAAAAACGTTCGAGATGGATTTTCCATTGTTCATGTAATACGTAATTAAATATAATTAAATAAAGCGTACCGTGCATGTACCTTCTGGTCGTTCCGAGTTCTTCCATCTTTTATTTTCTTTCAATTATTGGCAATACTCATTTTCACTTTGTTATGGAACGAGTGACCGAAAGTTTCGAACCTATTCGCTTTCTTAATTGGCTCGACGATCCTGTCCTCGTCTTTTGGTTTAAATAGAAAAAAGAATTTTTTGTAATCGATGCAACTTCACCAGTACAACCAGTTCGTTGAGAAATATCTAAAATCATGAATATTCTCTATCATATATGAATGAAATTGAAAAACAAATTGACACGTCTTGTAACTGATCTTACACACACACACACACACACACATATATTTATAAATAGAAAATAGGAATATTAATTTAATCATTTTCCAGTCAAAATATATTTAAATGCGCATTTAAATATTCAAAGATAATCCTTTGCATGAAAAAAATTTTATTTCATATTTTTTATCTATTTTTTTTTTTTTTTTTTTTTTTTTTTTTTTCAGATAGAGGCATCCTCTCATACAACCAGTTACAAAACATTCTGTATGACACTGAGGCACATATATTTACCGGACGAAGTTTGATCAGCGATATCAGTTTCATCTTTCAGAAGATTCCCATTCAATCTGCTCGATTTGTTCACTTTCGCAGAAGCTTCTTTGGCTCTGGCATCGTCGTTCGGTGGACGAGATCTTTTCACTTTCTTTTCATCGAACGCAACGGCAGAGTTTGCTGAAGAAGTATCCATACATTTTCTACACCGCCACACGATTCTCGGATCGTAGACATCAATGTCGACGACAGGGGGTTGATGGCAAAGGGGATGATAGACTTCTTGACATTCTTGACACTCCAGCAGTATCAGCGGCCCTAACTTTGCCCCGTTACAGACCTACGATTCCACAAAGTGAAATTAGGTAAAATACTAAGTTCCATTTTTATGCGACAGTTCACCGACCATCAAGTCGACGAATGTGAAACGTTTTAATCACAGGCCGTGTACTTTTTTTTTTTTTTTTTAAATAGGTCTCTTACGATTCGATGCACGTTTCAAACGATTGGCAGGCAAAGAATGTAAATAACGAAGAAACCTTGCACAAGAGTCCATCTCCAGATCCTTCGTCAGGAATAGATATCCTGGGAATATCCGTCTTCTCGCTGCAATCCTCAACATCCGCGTCAAATATTTTCATCGGTTTCCAATTACTTTCCGTCATATCATTCGCAGGAAATGATGGACTTCTGGTATCTCTGGACAGTTCATCGTCGCTTCTTTTACGCCAAGGCGTTTCCGATGTCTCGTTGGCGAACGATTTCCCACAGATTTTCGTGTTCTGCAGAAATTTCCTCGGCATCCTGGCCACCAAAGTTTTGTCAAAGCCGTACTTCTTCTCGATGGACGTATGCAGCATTTTACGAAGCTTCTCCGCGCTATCGTCCTCTGTCGAATGTAGCAGTGCCAATGCGTTGTAAAATTCCTCGTCAATGTCACACGCATCCTCCGTATCCTCGTACATTGTGTATGTTTTTCAAAATGCCCTTTCTTCGAAATATCTTTTTCTTTTTCTTTTTTTTTTTCCAGCAACTCTTTATATTTCAGACGAAGTTGTTCGTGTTTTCTCGTGAAGATAATGTGTAGAATACGAGGTGACCAGCAAGCTACTTACTGATTTCAATCGCTTGAACTCTACGTTTGACATTTGTTGGAAGAAGTTTCAACATTTTTCTGCACTACTCGGTTGGACGAAGTATGATGGTAGACACTTTCAAATCATTGTCATTTATCAGATGCGAAGAAAATTTAAACAGTAGAACCTAGATAGAAAATTATTTCCAAATTTTTTCATAGATGCATGGAAATCCAAGTAGTCTAGTTGACGAGATTATAGCTAGGTGAAATAATAAAATTCGAAAATGATGTACCTGCTCTTACCGTGTTTCAGAATTTCCGCGAGTTTCGCAAAAGTTGAAACTTTCCGTTGCTTCGAATAGAAATTCAAGGTGAAAGGTTCTTTATAAACTGACAAAGTAGATGTGAAAAGTTAACGGAGAGGGTGAATACCAAAGCTGTGCGATTACACGAAGAATAACGATACTAGTATAAGTTCCAACTTGAGATGGACGTCCATTGTGAAATACGCCGAAGGAAAGTAGTTGATATTTATCAACTCGAGTATCGACTTGCTCCGACCGATTGTACATCGATAAAATTGCACCGATGCACCATTGTTTTCCAAGCTGACAAGCTACCAACCGGTCTGCCACTATTACACAATATAATATGTACGGCCGGCTATGAATGTCAGCGACAATTTCTTATAAAAATGTGAAATATGTCATGGATTTTTCATTCCATTGCATTTTTAAATTATATTTTTAAACTTTTTTCTTTCTTTTTGTTACAGATATATTCATCCTGATTTTCTAATACACGTTATCCCGAATCATGCGTATTTTTATATATATTATTTATATAAATTATTTCGATCCACTCTACTGTGGCAGTGCGAGGACTGATAAATATGTATGTACGTATGTAGATTCTCAGTCGACTTTAATTATGAAATCATTGTCGTTAATTACGTTTATTGGTTTTAAATAAAGCAGTAATTCCGAGCATACGCAGTTCTATGATGCCTCTACAATGTTCCGGCAATCTCGTATAAACGGCAGAATCAAAGGTTGATGTACCTTGCATTTATATTTACGATTGAAATACCTGTGATAGAAGAATAATGCATTCAAGGACTAAAGAATCATGCGCAACGCTGGTATTGCCTTTGCTGTTGTGAGAAACCGGCGAGTGGCGAGACACCGATCTCTGGCATTGGATTTCGCTCGAACAGAACGAGCTGGCGCAGTGGATCCTAGGGGTGTGAGTGGATGGAGCGGAGTCGAAGAAGACGTAGTCAACGTAAACGGTGCTGGTAAGGAAAGGAGTAGGCGGTGAACAGGGGAGAGAGAGAGAGAGAGAGAGAGAGAGAGAGAGAGAGAGAGACGCGTAGCTCACCTGGCATACCAGCAGAGTATCGCGACACATTTTGATCGAATTCTTCTCGAGGTCGAGGAATGCCGGTATCTCCGGTAGATATTATTACATATTTAGGTGGAACGGTACGCTGCCGGAGGTAATACACTTAGACGTATTCTCTCTGTCTCGGTGCGCGTTGCCGTTGAACGTCGGTGTTAGTGAGGATGTTATACAAGTATTGGTGCACAGAGCTCACGATAGGGGTGATAGAAATGGCGATGGCGGCGGCGGCGCTGGTGGTGGTGG
>CAJDYZ010010912.1:105403-119412 GCA_903986555.1 Heterotrigona itama | reverse complement strand
TTTTTTTTTTTTAGATCATCAAAAGGATCAAGAGAACAGAATTGTCGCGAGAGGATGAGCCTTCGTTGGATTCACGAAAACTTAGAAGCACCAACATGCGACGAGGAATGCAGCGACATCGATGACAGTTGCAGCGACGACAGCTACGATTCCGATCTATCGATCGGCGAAGAGAAAGGGCCGACCAACGAAAAGGAGATCAATGGCGATCGCAGGAGGAAAAGGGAGACCAGGAGGCATCCAACTACCACAGTGAAGTTCGACGAGAACGGGTATTTGCCGATAATTACGAGCTGTCGATAGCCGAGAATAAGATCGAATCTTCGTTACGTTGTACAGGCATTAGTCGAGTTACAATTTGAACGGCAAACTTTAATTGACAATTGATTTTATTCGACGAGAATTTTTAATTAAAAAAAAAAAAATCTCACCTATTACGAAAGCTAATCAACAAAAAAAAAATAAATAAATAAATAGACTGATGAATAATTTGACAATCGATTGCGAATTGGAGAAATCTCACTCGTGAAATAAAAATGGGAATAAGAATAATATTTAAGATGAAATTATATATAATGTGTGTAATTATTAGACTTAAATTTGTTTATATTTAGAAAATTTACACATGGAATATATTACAAAATATGTAACATATACAAAATACAGTATTTGTTGCAATATTTAATTTCTTTTTTAAATATTTTCTCAAAAATATGAATTTTCATAAAAATACACGGTCTAGTAATTGTAGCATGTTGTACCAATTAAATTTTATTTTCATTTTATTTTGTTCCTATTTTTATATCACACCAATTTCACAGTAAATCTTATTCTTATTCTACACTGTTTTAAATTGTAATAATTCTCGGAAATGTTTCAATACTTATATATTTCGAATCGTCTTTTCTTTTTTACGATTCGACCAATCGATCAATCGAGCATCCCTGTAAATTTTTCTCCGCGAGCGGGTGGCAAGCTAGCAACAACAATAAGCCTGCAGACGTAATTTCCCTCCAACGTGCACCTACAATAAACGTTCATTAATCACTTGAATCGATTAATCCTCCACCTAGCCGCGCATATACTGCCTAGCGAAGTTAACAGTTTTAAATTTCATACTTATTCATGCGTCGTCCCTTCCGTCCGTTCACGAACGTTTTCGATTCTCGAAGGTGAAATTAATCAATCCGCTGCGTGGCGAAAAGGGTCAGTGAGCACGGTGACAAAGCTGTCAGGTTTCTAGACGATGAGTACCAAATGGAAAGGATGATTATCGTAAACAAAAGCCACGGAGACGTGGTGGCTGTTGCACAAGGAACCGTAACGAGTTCATCGATCACCTAACTAGATTTATTTTCCGCCCCGTGCCGTCGTAAAGTCGCTTCACATTTATCAATCTTCCCGACGCTCTACTTTGTAGATCGTTAAAACGGCGTGTAAATCAATAGTTAATTAAACGACTTTTGCGACAAACAGTCCGTCGTTTGAAATATTTTTACACGCGTGTACGAAATATACGTAGATTTATGCTGGGAATATATTTTTTTCATTAAATAAATGGCGCGTATTAGGACTGAATTTCATTTGAGAAAAATAGATTTCGTTTATGAAAGAATTTTAACTTTAGACTTAAGATTAACGAATTCAAATTATACAATATTTTTCATCTGAAAAAAATAAGGGGTTGATCGATTTTCCTATCTGTCAAATATTATTCTAAAATATTATAATAGATTTATCTACAATACAATGTATTGTATACTATTATACAAATACATAAATTATTAATTATTTATTAATATATTAATTTATCTATAAATATAACTACATTTAATTAATAATTAATTATTTATTAATATATTATATTTATCTATAAATATACCTACGTTGAAAATAGTTATATTATCCAATAATTGTAACAGAACTGACATGAGCAACGATACGAAATAATTCTACCAGAATTTGCAATTCTAACAGGTAACTCTCTAATTTTCTATGTAACTTCGTGTCAAAGATGCGGAATTGCCAGTGTAAAGTGAGAAACCCCAAAATCTCCTTCTAGAATATCGATGAAAGAACAGTAGCAAAGTCACCCTGTGCGTCGCGATGTGCGATGTACATTCATTGATCACTTGATTCGATTAACTTTCTGCTCTATATTGTCGCAGGGTCAATAGGTGCTACGGTGTAGGTATGGTTCACGTTATATTATTACCGGCATTCGAGCACCGTGGCAACCAGCGAGGCCGCAATTCCGCGCGAATTGCATTAAAGCACACGCACGACGTGAAACGCGAAATTAGGATCGACGTGTTTATGACCGTGTGTGCTCGTGTTTCAACAAATAGATCGTAGCACGCGTTCAAAGTTTAATTAACGGGGGCGTGTTTGCGCAAGACGTCAAGACGTGATCATTTTTTAAGGTGACGAATTTCAAACGGGTGAAATCATTCCGTTTCGTCGTGCGAGCAGCGTGCTTGGAATTCTCACTCCGTGAAAATTTCATTATTGGCAGATACTTTCGGTACTTCACTTTCATTTTTCGCATCGATCAGTCGCGTTTGTTGGATGTACGTTCTTTTGAAAAAAATTTATTCTAAAGAGACATTAATTTTATTTTGTAGATAACGTGATATGTAAATTGAGTGTAATTATTTATCGAGAATGATAAGAGGGATTACGTAAAATTATTACTTGATAAATATATAATTGTATTAATGTACATGATAAATTTTAACACAGTTATCTATTAAAGCTATACTTCTAAGATTCTACCAAACAGAATATTCAAAGTACTAGATCTACGAATAAAAAGAATACACGCGATATTTTTGCATTTCTATGTAAGTGTGTATACTTACGAGAAAAGTGAAGCTGCAGAAAAATAAGTCTTGAGCGGTAACTTTTCTTCTATTTTGTAACGAAACTCGACCAATCGCGTGATCCGTCCTGTATACTCATTATTGGTACCATTAGCTTGATTATCTTCGGTTGATGCTTTGCTTATGTCGAATAAAGGCTATCGGTATGGCGTTCCTTCCCCTCGAGCATCTGTTTAAAATTAACAGGGTTGGAAAACATGCGCGGTGTAACAAAGCACGCTTCATTCACGAAGCCTGCTGACCTGAAAAGTCGATCGGCCCATTTTTCCAAACGTACAGACACGTTGTAAATATAGCGTGTGCCGAGCTGCTGCTTTACATTAGATCCCTTTAGTATTACTTACCATATTCTGTTTTTCATTTTCACTGTAGCAACCGATATTTCATCGCTAAATTACTTATCACAATATTGTTGTTATATATTTGAATATTATTCTCATTGAAAAAGTAAGAAACTGTTAAACTTAATAGATGTATTAATCCGTGAAGAATTGAACAGTAAAAATTAGGACAGCGTGTAAATTAAAGTACGTAGACAACCTTTTGTGCTACAACAGAATTCCACGATACAAAAGGATAATTTATATCACGGTATTATAAATATTCCGATTTCTTTAAATTTCTTCAAATTTTCTAGGATTTCGATAGGACGAAAAATATTGAGAAGAAATCCTTGCAATTCTTTCCCGCAACTACGATATTAAAAAAAATATGGAATAACGTAGATTTACTTAAAGAGAAATTGCGATTGAATTGTTGCATCAAGGAAGTTCTCAGAGTGTTTAGTTCTGTGATATTTGAAACATACAAGTGTCTTTTATTCCACGACAGAAGTGTGAAAGAAATTCCTGTACAATGGTCTCGAAGATCCTTCTCTCCTACTAAGATTGACGTTTAAAATTAAGTGTATATTTGTAGACTTGGTATTTACGTTTATAGACGGCAGGTGCGTGTTCGAAGATTCTAAACATTGAATTCTCTCTTTGCAGAACTCCGCATTACATCACGTCGGAATCGGTTAAACGGCCGCCTTACGTAATATGGGATCCTAGGAAACCGGCGCAAAATCCCGTGTACAATTGTTTGGTAATCAAATTGTTCTGTCGGACCGGATACCATCTCGGCGTGTCGGCCTCTGGACGTGTTCGAGGCCTAAGTGCCACGAACGAGCCGCATGGTAACTACAACAAAATGAAAATGAAAATGAAAATTCGAAGCTACACGTGAACTAACGAAATTAATCAAAAGAATGCCTTTCACTGATTTTCAGCTTTGCTTCACATTATACCGGTGTCGTTCGGAGTGATTCGAATACAAAGCCTCGAGACCAGTTTGTACTTGGCCTTCAATAAAAAAGGTCGTTTGTATGGTGAGGTAGGTTTCTGGATCTCTACTAAATGATACTACTAAAAATATAGCGAATTGTATTTTTAAAAATTACGAAGTTTGTTACTTTTAAATGTTTGCATCTATTTCATGCTGACATTGGTCTTTCCTAAAACTGATCCATTATCTCAAATGATACAACTGAGCCTGAATCTTACCAATTTATTCCAGCTAAACGGGAACAAAGATAACACAGAATGGGAACAGTGGAACGTCGGCTCCTACGATGCTTTTCGGTCGCGAAAATACGCGAATCAGGGATGGTGGATTGGAATAAAGAAGAATGGACGAGCGAAGCCGGGGCCAGAGACAAATTGGGGCCAAAAGTCGATACAATTCCTAGCGATACGACAAGATTAATTGTATTATTCATTTCTACGGATATTTTATACATCCTTCTTACCTTAAATTAAGCCACGATCGTTTAAATCTCGAGCCAGAAAAAGAAAAACTAATTGCAAGTGTAAGTTTGATCATTGATAAGAGGTGTGGGATCGAGTGGGAACTTTTTAAAGAATCTTGTTGCTGCATTCGCGTGATTTTTTACTAACAACGAAAGTCTACACGTGGGAAATAAATAAATCTCGTTAACTTCCAATAGAATATAATGTTTATTATAACACTATGTTACTCAACAATGAAATAATTTGAGATTGTGCATTCTGCTTGTGCCCATCAACTGAAACTTCATCGCAAGTTGCAGTTTTAAATTGCAATACATTTTGTTTCCTTCTTTATTTTTTCTTTGTCTCTCTCTCTCTTTTTAATTATATTAATCGTTGATCGAACATGCTGCAGGCAAAGTGTCGATCAGTCGGTTTGAATTAGTGTTTATAATTTACACTATGCTCGCAGCATTTATACGAACTCTAATTTATATTAATATATTTATATTTATTTATATGTAATTGTATATATATATATAATTATTTCTTATCTCTTTTGTACATCTACGTACATTGCATACACGTATATCGAAACCCTTAAGCGAAAAGCTTCAATTAAAAAACGCTGGTGTTTGATTAAATACGGTAACTAGAAACATTGATCACCCTTCTTCATTAATACGTACCAAATACGCGAAGAAATCACAATCAACCCCAACGAACGCGATTTAACACTAAAGAAACGGAGTCATACGCCAAGGAAAATCATGCTTAATTATAAAAAAAAAAAAAGAAAAAAATCTTGAGGATTTTTCACCGTCGAAATTGCACGTTTTCTCTCTCTCTCTCTCTCTCTTGTAGACTTCACTGAGATTCTTTGAAGACACATTGCACAGATGCAAAAATGGAGTTCTTTGGTAATAAATAACAATATTAACGTAAGCGTTTTGCAAGCAGAAAGCGTATGCAGTGATTAAAAGAGACGAACAATAGTCGAACAATGAGTGTTCTCGCACGCGCACGTTCAAATCGTAAATTCGTCACTCGTGGCTCGCGGAACATGCGTGATTCGAACGTGCGTGTCACGAGAGAGAATTCTCGCCTGCGGATGAGCTACTCTATGAATAGTATGCACACGAATACGATGAAACGTGTAAACGTGAAACAAGCTGGACACATCATGAACGACGTACTCGGAATTCTTATGTTCTACTATCTAATTTGACCCACCTCTCGTTAAATAAGGCAGTTATTAATAAAACGCGTGTACATACTGTTCACGGAGGAATGACGATCACATTATTTTCTTTAAGATCCCTGTTTCCTTCGGCATTTTCTTATCTAATGCGGCGGCGTGAATTCACTTTTTCTTGGTGTTGGGGCTCGTAGACTGAAAAACACTGGACGCCGACATTAAGTTCTCGATGTACTGGCTCAGCACTTGATTCTCGCTTCTCAGCTTCAGGTTTTCCTCCTTCACGCTGTCTACTCTCTGGGACAAGTCTAGGACAACAAAATGACAACTTCATAAAAGCGAATCAAACAATGTATGAATATATAGTATGTAATGGAGCTGAGTATCATGTGAATATAAAAATTGGACAGTTTGGGAAACTTGCTCACCGTCTAACGTGTTCTGAAGTTCAAGCACTTGGGCAATCAACCTTGCCTTCTCTTCTTGCTCGTCGGGACTTATATCAGGATCTAAGCCTACAGTCACATAATATCACTTTCTTAAATACACTGTCTTAAATACATCGTATTTGTTGAATATAGTGTAAGACTCACTGTTGGGGCTGCAACTTCCATTTGTGAACGTCGATGGTATAGAATCCATGCTGTGTCCACTGCCAAGTGCGTCAGATATGTGGCAGCTGTTGTCTACGATCTCCTCTTCAGGAATTATCACTGCATACAGAAACAATCAAATATTTTACTGGCGAATTCCTTAGAAATTATCTTTCCTTAATAGATTGTACTTGAATGGAAGTACAAAAATTCCTTTGATAAAAGTACATCGAAATTCTACAAGATTTAAGTCATGTTTTAATAAGAATCTCTATATATTTTTGGAGCAATGGACCAGAGAACAACTCGCGACTTATCAAGCACATACTCCAAAATCAATTAACCGTGTCAATCCTAAACTTTCAAAATTTATCTGTTTATTTTTATTATACCATTAATACCGACGATTGAACGGTCAGAGTAACAGAGTTCGATCTGTTCGAAAAGAGAGAGAAAAATGTTTAAGAACAGGTTACAACGAAGAAAGACACGACGATGGAAGCGAAACGAAATGGGTCAGAGACGGGAGACACGAGTTTGCCTACCTTGCGGATCATCGTCTGCCAACGGTATGCTGTTCATGTCATCCAGAAGCTTGTCTGTCATCGACGTGGACATCTTGACGCGTAGGATCCTCTACGAAAGAAATAACACACTTCCAGGCAAACCTGCGCGCAAGTACAACGCTTGACCCTCGCAAGCTTATCGATTTCCACGGGGAACCCGCACGAAACCGTTGCCACGTTTGCCGGTATAAATACGAGATACGATCGATAGTTCGTCAGCCTGTGTGACAAACCGTCCGATCAAAAGATCGGCTGATATAAATTCTTGAATGTGCCGATTGAATTTCTTGGTTGACTCAACGTCGATTGACAGTGCTCTTGCTCGCCATTTGCTTTCTCGCTGACACCTGCAGGCGCCTAATTTCACTATCCCTATATCGATAATACCGTGGTAACCTAAGTTACTCCGATGTGCCATAATTTGATTAAAGAAGACGGATTTCCATTATGATTTTATTTATTATCTTGACGAATGTATGATTGGCAGCGATATTTCTTGCGCTATTCTTTTAGTTATATTTTCCATGTTGTTATGGCATCATTGAGTTATTGATTGTGAATGGAGTTTGATTAGGACAATTGTCAATGTCTGAGTGTTTGAATGGAAGTTAGAGAGCTGCGAGATTTTTAGCGAAAGAAGTTTATTAATATGTAGTATTTTTATATTTAGAGCACAGGGGGGAAATGTGAGGAATTGGCTGAGAAAAATGGAGTAGCAGTATAGCGTCCTCTACAGTTCCATTGCGTACAACAGATGCTTCGTGTCAAAACTTTTCGACGGTAGATATATTACAATTAGAAATCGTATACACGCACGAAAAATTCGAATCTATTATATGATATCAATCAAGCTCGAATTTCGAGGCTGAGTAATTGTAAGATCTCAGATGCCCTGATCGAATAATTATGAAACATAAACGCACAATTAATTCTGCACGAAGTTGTGAAAACGTAGTAGAAAATTTGTGTTTCAGAATTACTTGTTAGAAAGCTGACATCAATCAATATCAAAGTTACGTTACGTTCATAAAGATGTCTAAATTCACAATTCTTTGACACAAAGGAGAAGAGCATTTTGTAATTTTTCTTTAGAAATGAATTTTCAAAATGCACCAAAATAGTAAAGCAATATATTTTTTTTTAAATTTGGAATTTCAGTTCTTTAACATTACTCCAAAATTGTTGGCCATTTAATGTGTTTAATGTATACCTTTAAAACATCAAGAATGAACTACAATGAATGAAGTGAGATCACTATTTAGATACAGAATAATGGTTCTCATTACACTCGATTTGATTTTTCCTTCAATCGATTACTCTTTTACACATCAGTCTTCCTCTACTACATAAATTACATAAATTATATAAATATATAGTATAAAATAAAATACCACAGTATCTCATAAATGATATCTAACTTTACCGTCAATATAATCATAAATCCTTCTTTTATATAGAATCGAATGAGAACCACTTCCAAGTTTCTAACTCGAGTATCAAATATCTCGTTTCCGTGAACTTTTTTTGGGTCAATCGAACCATTCACGTTCACGTACACATTTTCTCAATAGTGATTTAGTATTTACGCTAGTATAGTTCCTTAAAGAATTTAAAGTCGCAGAATTCTCAGAATGTCTCCGAAAGGAATGATTCAACTGATCTGAAATAAATCGTGAAAAAGTTTTTTAAAGTTTTTTTAAGAAGGATCTTCATTTTCTTACATGCTGTAAAAACGTTTTAGAATAAAATAAATGACACACACTTTGAAAGCAGAAGCTTCAAGTTTTAAAACGAGCCCAGGTTTCTTTTTTCAAAATTATAATATCCAAATATTTCTCAAATCGAAAATTTTACGTTCGAATACTTTCATGAACGATTCTATGAAATTCTATAACATTGTAACTTTCTTCCAGAAAGAAAATAATTGTAATCGAAAATCAAGACCAGTGATTGTCTGTTAAGAATAATTACACATTTAACAAAGTTAAATCATTACGCTCGATTCAATAAATAATTTTCAGATATAGTGCAGATATGGCAAAACTATCCATATTTTTTAATTGTAATTCCAATCACTAGTAACGCTGCGGTGTAAAACCTACCTGAATCGGTACAGTAGAATGTGACGTAAAAATTATAAAACGATCTTAAATGGTTACGAATGTGTAACAAAAAAAATGCATTTCATCATCCAATGATTGCATGATTGCATATCAAATCTGCTTATATATTTTGTTTGTGATTATGCATAATAAGACACCCCGTAGAAACTCTCTTAGTCAATGATGGTACAAACCTGGAGTATCCACTGTAGGTACAGAGTTTGCTGGAATAACTAAATCGCCAAAAGTTGATAACATAGAAATAATTTATTGGATTCAAACGCGTGGAAATTTATTCAATTAGAAATAAAGATAGTTTATTCGGTAAAAATCTTAGAGTTAAAGGAGTTTAAAAGCAAAAGAATTAGAGAATTCTTATCATATAACAGATATATACATATACGTTTTCATTGTGAACAAGATTATTCAATATTAGACGTTACTAAATAAACTGAGCGACAATAAAAGGAAGGACTGTTTGAAACTTTTCATTAAATGTTTATACTGCATGCAAATAGAAGAATCATACAGAATTCAATCTGATTTCTCTATCACACGAGCGTCGAATTTCAGTTATTATCGAATTTTATGGAATTCACTCACGCATGCATGATTAATTAATGCAATCGCGAACTGCAAAATATATCTTTTGGATTTGAAAGGAAATTCTTTGGAAGACGATTTAATAGTTATTCGTATTCGCGTTCAGAATACCTTTTCTAATATAACTGGGGGGGGGGGGGGGCCTTGGCATTCTTTCCTTCAATCCGCCACGTCTTTGAAGTTCACCGTCTAAATCCTACGAGGTCGAGCTGCCTTAAAAAGAGAAGTTTCCTCCCTTTGACGTTGGATTTCACGCAAGGCTAAGTTATGCGAAGATGCTCCTTGTTTAAGCGCAAATTGGGTTTGCTCGACGCGAAGTAAGAACCCTCGCGGGGCACAAAGGTCCTCGTCCTTGAAATTAATTCGCAAAAGAGACAAAGGACTATTCGGTGGTCGTAGAGCGCCGTTCAAGCTTCACGGTTGATGAACTGTCGACACGCGCCAAGCAAATATTAGTCGACTGGAAGTGGCAGTAATTGGATAAATAGTTGTCAGACCGTGTCTTCCATCCCTCTGAAGTAGATTTTTATGCGAAAGACAGTGAAAACGTGATCAGTACTTTATTGATGATCGAGCAATTCATTCTTCAGCTTTTTGTGCGAGTCGATTGCTTCTTGGTAGTTCAGAAATTGCAAAGAATTTTCGTTGGATATATGGCGACGAACGAAAGAAAGTTGAAAAGATCACATTTTCAGGAAAGAGTGATGAATAAGTACAAAATATACTTCAAAAATAAATCATTATGGTAAGGTCGCTGTATTGATTGATTGATGACTGAAGAGTATGAAATTCGTATCAAAAGAATAAAAGATTTATAATACGACAGAAGGACTCAAATTTTTATCTATATATTTCACAAGAAATCATTGAAACAATTCAGATTCGTGAAATTGAACACAAATAATTTTAACCATTCTGACAGTTTCAGTGTCAATCAAATTATAACAAGAAGTGAGTAATATTAAACATCATTTTGTCCTTTTAATTTAATTGTTAAATCTAAAGGAGGAAAGGAATCTTTTTTAAATATGATTCTACGAACATACCTACATTCCAAATCGCGTCGCTTTTGTAACGAAGAAGAGATGCGACATGTTATTCCAAAAAATTCATATCGAAGTAAATTCTACAACGTCTAAACGTTTACAGAATCCCAAATTTAAAAAGCAGTTCGCCAGATTTGGAAAACAATGCTCGATTCGATTTCTAGATCTGATCAGGGATCATCGTTTCTTCTGATTCGGCAAAATTGTGCAATTTATTTCATTATATTCGACACGCGTCGCGTTTGATCGATTTTAGTTAATCGCTCGGGGTTATATAGCAGAATTCCTAGCATGCTGGACGCCGACGCACCTATTGATTTTACGGGAGAGGGAGGACGAGAGAGAGAGAAAGAGAGAGAAAGAGAGAGAGAGTTAGAGTGTGGAATAAGAGAGGACAAGGGGGTAAAGGTGGTCCGACAGTCTCCTCTGACCGATGCAGCTTCATTTCCCAGGAGCATTCACTTAGAAACATCTTTTTTACGTTCTACCTCTCGATCAATCGTCGAATAAATGACACGTTGCTACGTAACTAATTACTCGAACGTTGAGCGACAAATTATTCCTCGCCTTTTCCATCGATTTATTACAACACACTGTCTCATTATCTACCATGAAAAATAATACACACAATAATACTTTATTAACCTTTGAATTTTGTGTTTGATAAAATGATTCGTTCGTAGTATACGTATTCCTGAAATTTGAGAAATTTCGGGATTAAGAATTATACTGTTAAGCATAGAAATATAATTTACCAGAAGAGCTTGGCAAAGTTGAGCAGTAATTTTGTGACAATTATTATCAGCTTGTAAAATTAATTATCCTATTATTTTAATATTCAGGAGATTTGAGATTTCGTATTTACAGATTTAAGGAATTTACGTATCTTGATAAAGTAAAGTTAAATGTCCGAAGAACATCGATTCGAAGAATGATAATATTTAAATACTCGAGTGATATGAAACATGACATAAAAATAGACGAAGGAACTGCATATTCTGTTCTCCGTGTGAGAAAGACAAGGTTAGAGAAAGGAAAAACAAGGAGATCGAAGGGATGAATCGTCTGTTGTTTGTGGATATCTCGAATGAAGTGGTCGTACCGGTTGAAGGCGAATACTTGGGTAATCCTCCGATATACGTGAGAGGAAAATCAGATTCCTTAAACGTCAGCCAGCCCAGCAAATTCTGAAGTTCAAGCTGAGCCGGGTGAAAAATTCACGGGGATTTTTTTGCCACGCTCCTCTGCAAATCGTAATAGACTGTCCCTAACTTGTGAAACACGGACCGATCGAATGGGCTGTCATTTTCTATCGAGTATATAGATCTTCAAGAAGTTCCGAAAATATTTATAGCGCAATATATAAATAATAAAATTATTTTTATCACGATTCTAACGAAATATCTTAATTGAAAGAAATAGATAGAAATAGAATACAAGTTTCTGCCCAACGTAAAGAAATTAAATTTCAGTAGCGTAGAATATTACTGAATACAGACGAGGAAATGAAATTGCAACTACCGCATTTTTAATAAACGCAAATAATTCATACCCTGGTATTTTCTAAATTTTATCGACGTCAAAGTATTCTAAAAATATTCGCGTGTGCCAATCACTCGACGAAGGTGGCGGTCAAAGAAAATTTCAGTCCAATGTTTACGAACGGATTGCAATTACGATTTCCGTGCATACCTTCCGTTACACGATGAATTGTAATTATTTGCTTGGCATTTGTCAAACAAAAGCGGTGGTGGTAAAATATTCGCCGGTTGGACGCTTGTTTTCAATTAAATCGTCCGGCGTGATCACAGCGGCCAACGAATCGCGACAAAGCTGCGAAACACGACGGCGTAATTATGCTTCGTTTAAATTCGCCACGATAATCGATGGTCATTAAATGACAACGAGCCACAGAGGAACAGGTACGTCGCTGACTTTGCTTTTAATCCAACTTAACGGCTGAACAATTTGTCCTGATTTGCCAGTGGACGCGCCAGCCTGAAGCAAATTCGTCGAATCCTTTTTTCCTGGCAATCGAAGCGGACGCAACCTCCTCGTGAATTTCGTGAAAATCAAACGTACTTGCTGTTCTTATTGCCTGTCTTTACTCTGATTCGATTTTCCAAAGGTTTAATCGAATTTAGTAGAAACTTAATTTTTTTCACATTTAAAATATATTTCTAGTTAATCAAGTCGTATTGTCAAATTCTATCTTTTAATATCGAACCTGTGCAAAGGAATTCCAGGGATTCGCTTAATATCTTTTTCATCGTTATTCCTTCGACTTAGAAATGTCATGAAAAATTATTAATAGTGTTTTAATAAATGATTTTTTTCTAGAACAGATCGTATTTCGGTATAAAACAGAACTTTAATTTATTGCAAAAGTTACTTAACATTAACGACTCTTACGAGTCGCATAGAACACTCATTACCAGCCGAAGCAACAAAAAAATTCGAAAAAGGATTCTGAAAAATACACTCGGATCATTTATACACGTCGATTATCGACTTTTCTCGCGAAAGCATCCATTAACTTTCGCTCCAGCCCCTTTTTTTGGAGCAGCGAAGGACCGCTCGACTTACAAGGTTGTTCCCTCGAAGTTCACGATGGAAAAGTTGCACGCGAAACGATTTGAGAACCGTCGCTTTAAAGCCCCACTTATCGAGCGCCTAGTTGGTATGATAATGTAATAAAATAAATGGAGGTTGCTGTTTCCCGGCGATATAGACTCTCGTTGTCTCTTTGTCCCGCGGCCACCCGGTTCGATCTTCCTCGTTGGCGAGCCACCCTCCTCGAAATCTCTCCTCCTCGTCGCACCACCGCCACTTTCGATTCCTCCGTCTCGTTTCGTTCGAGAGTCTCGCTCCTCTGGTCTTTCCTCACTCCGACCCACTCAGTTTCATTTCAACGGAAGCGCCCTCCCTCCCCCCACAAAATCTGGCCGGCTGCCGAGGGGTTGCCACGGGGATCCCCACGAGAAGGTAGAAGGGAATGGAGCTCACCTCGAAAGCGAAATACAACAAGTCCCGCCGCCATTGCTGGGTCACCCTTCAACGGGAGTTTTGTCGTTGCGTGGGTGGGGGTTTGACGGCCCTGTGCGACGAGTCATCCCCTTTCGACCCCGACCGAAGCTTGTGCTCGCGTGGGGTGGGGCTGAGAGAGAAAGAGAGAAAGAGGATAGAGTGTGTCTTCTGTTCCGTACTGTTCTGAGGGGAATTGAGAAAGAGACGGATGTGTTAAATAAAG
>CAJDYZ010010912.1:74886-85847 GCA_903986555.1 Heterotrigona itama | reverse complement strand
GGGGGGGGGAGGGATACATCACCCCACGTTGCCCTCCACGCCATTCACCCTTCAGAACCACATCATACATTTATTTACGCATCTCTCTATTCTATCGTTGGCCCGGCATTGTTTGGTTCATCGAGTTACCGGAAGCATGTGCTGGCTGTTATCGAGTCCGGAGATCACTTCGATCGACTTAACCCCTTCTTCTGAGAATTAGAAATCTGATCGGAGGATTGGAGAACTCGTTGAATTAGCGAATCAGTCTGCTGATCTATGCGACGGATAGGTGCCAGAGATTGAAGGAGATTCATGAATTGAATCATTCGATCAATTCTTCCTTAAGATCGAAACATTTAACGGAGGATAGAATGCGAAGGTTGGTTTAATTGGTAAATGAACGAGCTAACAAATCCAGTCGATATGTATGTAGCAAGTAAACGTTAAAGATTGAGAGAAGTAAAAAAAATCAATAAATTGATATGGAGATCTTAATGACTTAACTCTTTTCTGAGATCGGAAAATCTAGTGGAGAAGAAACTGTGAAAACTTTTAGTGATTCTTCAATTCAAATATGACGTTAGAGTATGAAAGAGGCAAGAAATTAATAAAAATAATGCCGTGGGTGGAAATTACAAATATAGATCATTTAATGACTGAGATCCAGAAATATAGTGAAGAACAGAATGTGGAGGCCGATTCGATTGATCTACGTGGCGAGTAGGTGTCAGAGATTGGAACAGGTAGAAATTAATAAACTAACGTTGGAGTTCATTCAATGGTGGAGCTCATTCAATGATTTATCTTTTTTCTGAGATGCGGAAATCTAAAAAGAGAATAGAACGTGAAGGTTGATTCAATTAGCAAACTATAGATGTAACAATTGAATTAACGTGATTTGACAATTACCTTTTGTGAGGTAATGAAGATCAGATTTTACTAGAATATAATATTGTCGATTTCTCGTGCCTCGATTTTCCTTTTATAACATCTTATTTTATTTTTGGTCATGAATGTAGTTCTTCGAGAAACTTCAAATAAAAATATATGTCCCAATAAATTCGAAATAAATGTTCAGTATATATAAACATAAAAGTAGTTGAAAATTTAATCAATTCAGTTCTAATTTCTACTAATCAAGCTAAGAATAAACTGGGTGATACAATGATATGTATTAAATTAATCAAAGACACATAGGTAGAAATCTGTCATCAGACACAAGTGTTTCTCTCTCCCTGACAAGAGAGAAACACTTGTTCATCTCGATCACAATGTTGGAACAGTTGATCCATTGCGTGCAAAATTCAAGTGTGTCCCGATGGGAGTTGGTGCGAACTTTCCACGCAATCTGGATCATGCACGATCTACTGAATTGCATCTAACCGATCCGTGAAGTTGGACTTTAATCTGACGATTATAGTCGATACGTGGCCGCGGCGCATCACGTCGAGACACATCTGTCGCGGTTCTGTTCTCCCCCCTTTAGTTAATTGGTTATCTGTGCGAAGGCTCTTCACTTTTTACCGCGTTACGGTCGTTCGATAGAAATTGATAACGAAGAATAAAAGACCGTATGACGTGATCTGTTGAGTCACATATTACGATTCTTCGTAACGTTTCGAATTAACATTGGACATTTTTAAATAACAAATATTTCGTCGCAATATTTCATAAATTTCTCAATATTAATCTTGAACTTCTTCTTTCTTCTGGTTATAACATTCAAATCTATTCTTTTTATAAAGTCATCGTCAACCTCTCTCCAAACCCTGCAAATGTCTCTAAACGTTCACTGATCTCCCTCGTTTCCCTAAAAATTATCGCCAGATTCTGCACACTCCGAGACTGCCCTCTTGAACTCAAAAATCTCGACAGATCCGCTGGAGTAATACTCCATACTTCGTTTCGTTGACGATTATTCGCAGTCTGGTCACGTGCTGGAAGCTGTAGCATTTATTTTTCGAGCATCGGCAGGGTTAATAGTTTGTATATCGAGCAACCATGGCATCGTGTATCTCTTCGACAGGCTTAACGCGCACACCTATGGCTGCCTGGTTATCGATAGTCACGTATACGTAGTCAAAGGGATGCACGCACACGAGCACGAACAGCCGGTGGCCTCGTACGTGGGCCCCGTGTAAAACGGATCGAGCGTATCAGACAGCGATTCCGAGGCTGAGAGGGATCCGATGGAGATGGATGGCCGTTCCCAGGGGATGGTAATAGTACGTCGTATACACAGGGCGGCGGGTTAGGTGGATAGGTCCTCCAGGGTTCAACATTATGCCGTTCCGCATTGTTGCCCGGTATTACGATGAGCCCACTCGACTTGGACCACATGGCGCCACTGGCTGGCCAGTTTGACATTAAACGCCGAGTAAGAGGATCCGCTGACTAATTTCTATCTCGTGGAAGACCGAACGTTTGCCTATCTTGCGGAAAGTTTCTCGGAGAAACGACTTTTATCGATGTCGCAGCGAGCGATGGTTTTTTTTTTTTTTTTTTTTTTTAAACCGATTGATTCTGTTGCTGAGTACAGTTTGAGAAGTAACCAACAGTAGTTCACGAGAGAAATGGAACACTTGTATTAGAAAAACTTTTTATGTATTGTGAAATATATGTTCTGAAATTTTATTAATACTGCATTAAAATATGTATATTTAGTAAAAGATAGCATTTAGAATAGTTTTTCGTATGTATATATACATGAACGTTAAGAATTTCCCTAAAGATTAAGAGAAAAAGATCTTATTTGAATCATCATTTCTGTTCATTAAAAAATCCTACAAACGATCGAATACTTTCGCGAGCAATAACATATATCCATAAAAATTCCTATTTTGAAGAAAATATTGCTCTCACATTAAATCCAGAACACTATAAATATAAAGAAGCTGCTCGTTCGAGAAAGGACATTCCATCATCGAAAGAATGAATAATCCAAGATCCAACGTCTTCGTAATTCTCGTCTTCGCATTCGACACACACGAAAGTTCTTTCATCGAACTCACCTGTATATCAGCTTCCGTCTGACGCTTCTTTTGAAGAAACCGCTACATCCGTTGCAAGCGAGAATTCCGTAATGTTTCCCAGAGCTGGTGTCCCCGCAGACCACGCATATCAAGCCGAGGCTGCGCGGTGGTTTGCTGCCATGTTGCGGTTGCAGTTGTTGCTGCTGTTGCTGTTGCTGTTGCTGTTGCTGCTGTTGTTGTTGCTGTTGAACTTGTCCCAACAAGTGAGGATGCCCGTTTCCCAAAGCGGTTAAATACGGTGATCTCGCGAGCGGGAAATCCGTAGGTATTCCTCTGCAAAGTGGAACCGGACATTCTTGGACAGACCTCGAGGCATAAGGATCGTGACTCGAGGTCGATCCTGTCGCTCCCAAAGGACTGTACCGCTCCGGTAATCCTGGCGAGATGACGCTGCTCTCGCCCGAGTCTGGAAACAAATAAATGGTTTTTCAGTTAGTCGAAGGGATATTTCATTTTTCATGAAACAACTCAGTAGCTGATAAAAGTATACTTGTGGAAAATAAATACGTTACTTTTCAACATTCGATTGAGAGTACAATGAAATTGGACGAAGTGGCGGATAAAAGAAAGTTTAACATTCGCTACTTTTTGCATTAAGTAAACTTTGTGTTTCAAACTGTTGACACGAAGTAACTTCAATGTCAATATTCACGAATTAATTCGTAAAGTCTGGTGGCCAGACTTTACACAATTGTTGAATCTTTATTGAACAAACGCGTCGATGTATCCTTCGATTTTTAAAATAATTCCTTCAAATATTTATTGACCTCCCAACAACGATAACTTTTACGTAACATATTTATACACTTCTTTGTGAAACAAGGTAGGTGCTAAAAATTGCAAAGAAATATCGACTTTTTTTTTCTCTTAGTCACAAGAATAATAATCCAGCATGTTCTGAATTTCGTGCATAATTTTTAATGAGACAATTTGAGATTTACGATCTGAGCTTACGATTCACGATCGATCTTGATTCGTCCTATTCGATCAGATGGCTGTTACGTTCGCCTAATCCCAGAAATCTCTTTCGTGTGTTCGTGTCACCGGTTCCACCCTTGATTGATTCTCATAAGAAGGGGACCGGGGCTGTACATAAAATAATTGTACGCCCATGACTCCTACACAAACGTTATGGTTCACTGGGAATAATTTACGGAACAGTTAGTCGGCCTCCTGAAGATTTATTGCTGATTAAATGGCCAATGATACGACAGTTATCAGTACTCTTCACCATCATTGAAGCGTCTTGACAAAAACCAGTTACTTCTGAATCAAAATAACATTTAGACTGTAATTTCATATTTTTATCAAAGAGATGGAACCCGGATAAAAGTTCAAATATCGTAATGAGTACTTAATTTTGAATATTCGTTGCATTATGCGCGGCCACTTCAAAAGTAGTTTAACAATATTAATGAGAAAGAGAAATCTGTCGATGAAAATTATTCAAATATGTACACTCGTACAATATTGAAAATTTCAAGGTAACTTTAATTAATAAACACTTTTTAAAGAAGGAAAATAGCAGTATGCAATCTTTTTGGCAGCATCTCTGTACAATTGACTATGGTTTCCATCCCCACGAGACTCGTGGTTCCTCTTTTCGCATCCCTTAAGGCTTACCGACTGGATCGCGAGGGCAAACAGTATTTACATGGAGAAATGAGTTCTTAAAAACCGCGGCATAAATATTTAGAAGGAGCTAGAAGAAAGAGAAACGCCAGATGATTTTGTCATGGGGAGAATACAAAGTACTGCTTTGCCTGTCTTGAATATTAAATCAATTCTAGATCCCAGCGATTTAAATGAAAAAAAAAAGAAATCAGCATTAAAAATTGTAATTATCGTTTAATTGTTTGAAAAACAAAATTTCCTCGTAGCGTTATTTATTTGTAACTTTTCCCCGGCCTACGAATTTTTCAACTTACTCCGACAGATCTAGATTTCAATGATAATCAAACTGTGGATGTTCATTTGTTTTTGAAGAAGTTTAAGCTTGCAAAAATTCATATAATGCACACGACATTCGAAAATATAACAGTAGTGTAATAATATGATTGATAGATGATATAAATTTTTATCAGACTTGTGAAAGTATAAAAGTGCGTCAATATCCGCGGTTCAATGATGACAGTGATCCTCGAATCCGTTCACGATTATAAGATCAGATTCACTGTTGATCGCTAACAAAATACGTAGTCTGAACGTGTTTCCGATTGGGAGGAAAGTAAATTCCACTATTGACGCGTGGCACATTAACGATATTAATCGAAAGATGGAAATGCAAAGAGAAACCAGAGACCGGCAGAACATCTGTGTGATCAACGAAATGTGATTTCGCCTCTCTACTCCGGGGTTTATTAGTCACGCTGGCAGCCCCGACGAGGCGCGAGATCTCCCCGGAATCGTATTTGTCGGCTGCATCGTACCCGATCGAAAACTCGTTCCGGTCTCGTTAATGGCCGCGGGGTCAGATAGGATCCGTTCGAATTACCATGCGAATCGACAACAGGTCGATATCAGGTTAGGGTCCCGTTCCTAACGCGCTGCAAAATAATTCAATCGCGCCCTAGTCCGCGCGATTATTTAAAACTGACAGATTGCACTTGCCGCTTGCAGTTGCACGTTTAGAAGGAAAGACAAAAAGGAAAATTAAATCGTAGGGATTCTTCTGTTTCTTTCGGCGAACACGCAGGAGACTCATTCGAATGTTTTATCTAAACATGCTCCTCTATAACTGTTTGTTAAATCATTTATCACCGAGATATTTTTTCTTCGACAATCTCTTAATTCTCTTGCACGAGGAGAGGAAGTACGTAAGTTTGGAAAATATTGAAAAAATGTAAAGATGAGAATTTTTAAACAATTAAAGAACTAAATCAATCATCTCTCAAAATCGTACAACAATTTTACATGGAAAGATTTCTTTTTTACAAAAGATTACCAAAAAAAGAAAAAAAAAGGAAAGTCAACGCATTACCACACACGTGGCAACAAACGCGAGGATGGATTCAAACTGCGAATTGCCAGTCCCGTGACGACTTTATAGTATCAAATTAAAGAGATACCTATCTGTAATCGTAATCAATGATCAAAGCCGTGGAGCACGTCTGAATCGTTCGCTGACACGCGTGATCCGGCTACATCAGGAAGAATTCAATCGTATGGTTTCGTCGTTACGATTACGGGGGATGAACTCAGAGACGATCTTATTAATGCGACTCACGTAACGTCCTAAGCGTGTCGGCTTTTCGATCTCGTTAACACCCTAATCCCGGCGTACGCATACACACAGGCAACGAATTACGATATCGTGAAATCTCCGGTTAAAAAGACGACCAACACTGGTCACCAATGGGAATTCTATTTTATTTGTCCACTCATTTTTAATCCCCTGTATAATACCGTGCGACATAGTAGATGCATATCTAGATGCATGTGTATTTAGTTTTCTGACATACTGAATTTTATATTCTTCCTTTCAGAGACTTATAGTGAAATGAAATTATTTACTGAAATTGTTACTTTATCTTTTTTATTTCATAGAAAATGTACATTCAATGCCATAGACAAAATTTAATTGATTTCAAGAATTAACGAAATTTGTTAATTCACTGCTCTCCACTAGTTCATTCTTGAAATTCTATTGAGCAGGCATCAAAAGGGTTGATTAAAGTACGCACAAATTTGTTATTCCAAATCCTCTGTTAAGAATAATCAGACCCAAGGCTCTCCCACTTTATCAATCTAATTTTCTCCAATAAATCCTCTGTTATCCATCCACCCCTGGAGACGCACATTTCACTCTTCCCCAAATGACTTCTAAGGTTCGTTATTAATCCTTCGCAGTCGAAGCAACCAACTCTACATTCCATTCAACTTTGTTCATCAAGAATCCACACGAATGCTGTACAATTTTTACACAGGATTGTTTAAAATCTCTCATGAATGTGTAAAAATTCGTAACAACGATCGGCTACTTTCAAAAGAAGCTGTCGAGTACTTTTCGAAAATTTACAACCACTAAAAATCGTATAACGCCAGAATAATATTATCGACTATTAAACACTGCAAAGTCGCACATATAATGTTGAAATGGACCTATCCATTCAATCTAACCTTCCTGCCTCTCTTTTAACTCAACGACATAGTACGAGCGCGACGCTACGCCATCAGGATAATCAAATCTCGAACGGAAGCTCGCGAAATGCCACCAGGGTAAGGTTAAAGGAGAAGAGAAAAATGATTGTGCCGCCGTATGGTGACCAACTCGCGATACGCGCGAGTCTCGCGACGTGAAACGCGTATGTGAAACGCTAGGCGAAAGCAGGGGCGTCAAATTTCATTAGCATATCAATGCTGGCGGATGGCAAGGCGCCACCTGCGCCCCTGTATTATGGGATCATCGAGGAATGGAGGGGGAGGGGAGGTGAGGTAGCGCGCGAAATGACGACCAACAAAGGGGACGTTGGTCGGGGAGGAAAAAAAAAGGGGTTTTGTAACTACCGGCCACCACTTCGGTCACCCTCCGCCCTCGCACCCTTCGCCCAATCTCGACTAATTGTTACCGCATTAGGGAGACACCGACCTCGTCTGGGATGGTGTCTCGCACGGTAACGAGCCGCGATTTCGAACATCTGGTTAAATTCGTCTCGGCGTACTTGCTGGATGTCTATAGTCATGTTCCTTGTACACTTATGGAAAATTTCGAGATGCAGAAAACTGCGTGTAATTGGTGAAATAATCGAAGTTATATTAACAATGTTCAAAGTAATACTATTAGATTAACAGACGATTAAGATTTATAATATTAAGATATGAAAATAATACTCAATATTTTGGAAGCAATAGCTTGCATCCTGTTCTCAACACGTCGAGATGTTTTAATTGCAAATTTTTCGAATTAAAACTGAAGTTTCGGTAATGAAAGGAATGGCTGAAAGAACATTTGATGATGAAATTTAAATAGTAAAGATAAATCTGATTCGAATGCACAGGGAGAGTGGAACGATTTCTCGTTCTTCGTTTAACGCGCAGAAAAATCATGCAGTGCTAAATTCTTCGGGTCACTCGAGATCTGATTACTCTAATGGCATAATTTCGTTGGCCGCGCTGCACCCTCTTTTTCCACTTGCCACCCTACAACTACGATTCGTATAAAAGTACGTCGGGGGTTGATTTATATGTGTAGCTTGCCTCTTGAACGTGCGTTAATGTAGTTGTCCGTTTCTAAACGTGCGACGAATCTAATGCTCGTTGAATGATAATTTAAATCCAAGAAATATAGATAATTATTAATATTGAATAGTTTTAAGAAGTAATATTTCCCTGTTTCCGAAACAAATGACGCAATGTTTTTCTTTCCTCGATCACGGAAGTGAATTCTTCTTCGATATTTTTATGTCTGAAATAACAGTCTTGAATTTTATCGGTACTTTAAATTGAAGAGCTAAAAAATATGATTTTTTAATTCTGATGTGATTCGATGGATCAAGTATTACGATTCGGGACGTTTGAATTGTGAGGTAAATAACGATCGAATCGCGTGGGTGAAGTATAGTGAAACAAAACGAGACGAAACGATTCCGATAGGATCGGAAATCGTGAAGTGTAGATTATAGGTAAGTGATAAAATTAAACATCGATAGGACGATCGTTTCTAGAGGATACTAATTGTAAATATAACAGGCGCGCGGGTCAGCGACCAGGAAGAACAATACTAAGTGATTGCGTCAACAGCCGCGATAAAGCATGGTGGACATTACCATTTTTTTTCAAATAGATCTTAATAAAACAAAAATAGAATAATAAATTTTTTTTTTATTAGGACAAGAAGTCCAACAACCCTCGTACGAAATGATTCTAATAATTATATTGTAGAAAATGGGCCAAATAAATTCTTTAATCAAAAATACCGATAAAATGTGATTTCTTTCGAGAAGTCGAGATTCTAATAACTATGTTTGATGAAATTGGAGAAAACCGAGTATAAATGTTCATTACAAGAATTAAAACGAAGATTAAAAATTATGATAAATTATCAAAATATGTACAAATTTTATTTTTATATCGATGCTAACAGAATGAAGAATGTTTGTCACACAATCATGTTTATTTTACGCGTATAACTCGACTTGTCTTTTAATCATGATTTTAACGTCAATCTTGCATTTATTTCAACCATTCTTCCGAAATAATGATTTTGTCAACTCACCATGTCGAATGCTCAAAGGGCTGGTAGGACTTCTCGGATGCTCCGGGGGTGGTTCATTCTGCGGTTGCTGATGCTGATGCTGGTGTTCCTCCGAAGTAGTGACCGGCGTTGCTCCGTTCATGGTGTATCAACGAACATTCCTCGTTATATAAAAGGCAATATACTGCAACATATCACAGTACCTTACCGTTATTATACTGCATCAATAAAATATCAAACATAACAGGATAAAACCTTCAATAAGCATCAACTCCACATCATATTTCATATTTCAAATCTTCCTCACCTAGTTACAAGACCTAGTTATAACTAATTTCACTCTTGGTCCAATTTCACTCGTGCACAGTCCAACAGTCCAACTGTTCCAACTATTACCAAACTTTTCGCACTGATTTTGTCAAATGTACCACCGATCGACTCGTTCGTCCTGCGAAACATTCAACGAAACACCGACTCATCGCGACGGTACGCGAGAAACCAACCCCCCCGAAATTTAAGTGCCCGTTTGAACGTATTCTCGGAGGTACAGATCGGTTCGACAGATTCTTGGGAACTGCGATGGAACGACGCCGGCTCGAGCAACGACGACGACGACGACGACGACGGATGACGTCTCGAAGTCTTCGCGTCTCTCGGCGAAAGATCGACGGTTAGCTCGGCTCGATCGTCCCGTATCACCGGAGGTCGACGTGGTCGCTGGCTTTTGCAGAGTTGCCTCGACGCCGGGCGTCCCGCGTGCCAGGGGGCCACCGATTGGTCGGTTGGCACTTTTGAAGGCGGGATCAGGAGGCAACGCCGGAAAAACAACAAAAACGAGGAGCGGGAGGATTTAACCTATAGCCGGCACGTTTGACGCGGCGCTTCGCCCGACGACGCTCGTAGACGCCGCGCGTGCGCGCACCCCCTCGCGTCGGTTGACGCCTGGCCAAAGCTCCAACCCCCCACCCTCTTGTGCCAGCGTCACGAGACGACGCCTACCTTCGTCCCGTGAACGTCGTGCAATTGTTGATCGTTGGCTACGTGGTAGTGAAACCCCGTTCACCGTCTCTTTCCGCTTCACGTTCGCTTTCTTTCTCGTCGCTGTGCCTCTGCTTGCATCCCCTTCTACCGCGCTGGAATAGAAGCGTGTTCCCCGCTGGAATCAGATCCATCCACTGTTGCAACCTGGTTTGTTAAAAGAATGCTCTTTGAGCGTGTTGGCTCAGCTTGGCCGGAAGTACTTTATTGATTGATGAAATGAGAGAGACAGAGAGAGAGAGAGAGAGAAAGTGTTAACGAAAGTTTGAATTTTCGAAGTTTACGAGGGATGACGATCGTTTAGTCAATATTGGAAGAATATTCTCTCGACGAATCTGTGAAGATTCTACATAATTCTGAATATTGAGTATCGATCGAGTATGATTTAGTTGATACAATATTGTCTGCTGTCAACTCCTTTATCAAACCTACGTTTGTTTCGCAATATTCTTACATAATAAAACGGCAATTCCAGATTATCGTTTGTGACAAGAGACAGAGAAATTTTAATAATCAGTAAGAAACAATAAATTTCTTTGAGCGCGTAATGCTGGAAGCGGCAGGGGTGGCTGCTTGTCTTGTATTACTGCGACGTCGTCAAAGAGTCGCGCTCTGAAAAGACTAGTTAACGGAGCAATTAATCGTCCGATCGAACTTCCGATTCCTGAAGTGTTCCCCCGGACAAATCGAGCGAAATCCACTACCCGGCCGGTTTA
>CAJDYZ010010912.1:51432-67594 GCA_903986555.1 Heterotrigona itama | reverse complement strand
GAGAAGCGATGGGATTGCACGTTGGTCGTATTAAATTAATATTTCTTTTTTTCTTTAAATAAGATTCGAATGTTTATTAGCCAGAATATATTTTTGTTAATTTCAATATCATTATTTTACTTGCAAGCTGCGTAGAAAATTATCTTTGTACGACATTTCAAATATTTTACATATTTTTTTGTATTAAGTTGCGCCTACAAATTTTCTATATATGCATGAAAATCCGCAATAATTTAACTATTATACTTCAAATTAAAAAGCACCAGAATTAAGTCGCAAAGGAGAATCGATCATCTTGCACAAATAAAAGAGAACTGTATTGTAAAGATATAATTTAATGATGTTTATTAATAATAAAAGCAAGATTAAGTAATAAAGAAAACGGAAACAAAACAACAAATAATAAAAGCAAGACAGATTGCAATAATTCGAATAAACTCAAACGACACAATTAATTTTTTTATGCAACACAAAATTATCACTCTTTTGATCACACTCGTTCAACGCTGTTTTTTACAACTCGCACGACTCTCTCCTTTTTCAAAAAGAAAAGCGCCAACGCTGCACTTCTCACATCACATTCATACTTTTCGTTCGCGCATCTCCAGCAAACAGGCCATCTATTAAAAATAAAATTAACTAAAAATATAACTATACACTGTAATAATTTCGATACTACAGTATTTACTGAAATGTATAAGATTGATTGGCCTGATATTCCGAAAGAATAGACATTCCACGAGTCATCGGTATAGAAAGCCATTTCGCCGTAATTGATCCCGCGTTCTAATTATCGAATATCGGGGAATGCGTTGAATGTGAAACCACGTAGATAGGTAGAACGTGCTTAAGTTTCCATCGGGAATCGATATCTTCCGTTTCCCTGCTGCGATCACCGTCTGTCTAGATTGAATCTAATGATTCCAGAACAGGTTATCCAGCCGCGTTCAAAGGATCTCCAAGCGGGGAAGACACCGCGCCGCATTAACTTTTATCGGTTGTTCCCGATGAAATTATCGGCGACTATCATTTCTCTGGACCAGCTTCGGCCACTCTCCCGGCCGTTTCATTGTCATAGAAATAACTTTCGTTAACTGTACAGCCTTCACGAATGAAGAAATCACGACCGGCGTGTAAATTAAATCAAAGAATTCGTCCGTCAGTCGAAGAATTCATGGAATCAAGGAATCGAGATCGTTACAACTATTCTTGTACTCCATCGTATTTTTACACATGTTTAATTTCAAGTTACTGAATTTACAATTCATTTTATTAACGATGGACTTTTATGGTAAAATTTGCCTCAAATCTTCGAACTACGAAATCGAGGAATGTTGAGGTTGATATAGGAAGCTGAGATCACTGTAATTAACTTGTATTCTATCGCGCTTTTATGGATCGATAGAAGCCGTGATTAATACGAATTTTATTCCCTCATATTTACTTCGGAACATATGGTTATTTATGTTATCTTCTGAATGAAATATAATAATAATTCTGTTTTAAGTTTGAATATTAATTTTACAATTTACAAAAAAAAAAAAAAGAAAAGAAAAGAACGAAGTTGACTAATTAAACTTCTGAGTTATTTTAACCAAGTCCATTTATTTTCCATCTAGATTTTGCAGTAATATTCTTCAAATCTTTGGACTGCGAAATTTGACGGTGGATTTTTTTTTCTTTTTTTTTGTATTATATCTTTCACAAAAACGGATTTCCTCCGATCTGCGATATCTAATGGTATTAATCAATGTTCCATTTAGAGCGCCTTTTGTGCCATCGAGTTGGTGGAATTTATACTAAGGAGACCTTATTCTGCCACGATCAATGAGCAGCGTGACAACAAATGAAGACAAATAGTTGTCACAAGTGGAGGTTGAAAGTAGAAAACGTAATACAGAAGCTGGCGCCACTCGAGATTCAAGGATCGATCCTTTATCGGTCACGTATCTAAATTTCAATGTCCCGAATGAATAATAGCCAGATAAAAATGTCTGACGTTCGCATCGATCAACTGGGAACAGGTATAGCAGGATCGCTGCATAACTATATACCAAGTGAGTTGCCTAATTTTGAAACAAAGCTATGTTTACGATTGCCTTTAAATCAAACTCGCTAGTAAATATACACTTAATACATTCACCAACCTAAAATTTAATGGCTTTCTAGCTCTGAGATATTCTTTCCTACTTATTGCTTTCTAAAAATTTTCATTGCTTCTCATTCTCATATAATCTAAAATAAACTTTGATTTCTTCTTTCGTGTTTTTAATTCATAATATTTTCCTTCTTTAGTTAGTCTTTATAATAGACTCACTATCATAAAATTTATTATCTCTCCATTTCCTTTTTTCCTTATTGAATTTTCATTGCAAATTTTTCTACTATTATAAAGCAAATTTTCCACTCTGACAGTTATTATATTCTTCCTCCTCTTCGTTTTCCTTCATTCCCCTTCATGACGTTTCATCGTCATCGACAATACCAATTATGCGTTGCATTAGTAGCAGCTACCTAACAAACATGGCACGTCAATGATGCTAGTCACCTACCGCGATGAAGAAACAATTGTCTCGTTTCCTCTTAAGTGCAGCACCCAGGCGTATTATTAGACTAACACAATGAAACACTAGTAAGCTGTTAACAAACAAACAATCGTGGCTAGTTGGTCTAAGCTGAATTACTCAAGAAAATTACTCAACACGAACTCTGTTTATATATATATACATCGATACCGCAAGATATTTAATTTTTTCCCTATTAACAACTCGACGCTGTAATTATCAGTCGTGTACTTTACATGGTCCTATGAGTTTGCTTTCACTGCGTGCTTTCGTTTTTTATTTAGTGGATCGTTCTTTCTCTCCCTCCTTTGCTACCTGTGTCGCGCTCTCGATTATTTATGCATCGATCTGATCCGTGATTTTCTCACTCTGCCGCTTTCCTTCCGCGACGTCTTCGACGGATTTATCCGTAATTGATCAACGATTGGCCAATAATTTTAACGTGATAACGATTCCTGAGACTGGAGGAAGTTTTTTAAATGTATGAGAATGTGTTTTAAGTAGTAAATTTAATCTTTCGGAGCGAATTAGATGGAAATTTAATGGAAATTCTAAAAGTGTAGAGATTTGACAGAACAGAGTGGCTAAATGAATTTAAATTTTTGAGAAACTCGTAAGAAAAAACGATTTGATGGATATATTGGACTACAGTAATTTTCTGCGGATTTTATATTTTATTTTAATGAAAGATTTGATGTTGTAGAAAAATTCTTGAAACGTTAAATTTAAATTTCTGAAACTTAAGAAGAATTCTTTTAACCACTACACAATTAGACTTAACGTGACATCTTACGAAACTTGTTATTTTAGTATTCAAGTTCAACGGAGGAAAAAAAAAAATGTAGATTTTTACTTTGAGATTCTCTGGAACCTAGAAACTAGAATACAGCGGCGCACCGATCAATCCAGAGATCGCAAAAAATTCTAGATCAGCGCTCTAATTAATTCAGAATTTTTAGAACGTGAAAAGCTTTGATGTACAAGAGGGATTTTTAAGTGATCTGGCCCGTGAAAAGCTTTGATTCATTTGAAATTCTTACAGGCGACGGTGTGTGTATAATTTGTCAGGCGTGTAATTTATGTACAATTTAAACAGCAATGTATATTATATTTTTTCATAGTCCATTGAACATAATGCTCCGACTTGCGAAATTCGATTGGTAATTACACTAAGAGTGCACGACAAATTTTCACTGTGAAAGTGTGCGCGTTCAGATAACAAGCGTCGATTAATGAATTACAAGCGAGGAACGATACTACATCAAATGCCTCAGACGAGAATGAAGTCTACGAATAGATATTATCTATTTTCCAAGCTAATTTGTCCCTGATGTTTAAAAACGCAACATATACTAACTTTACGTATGCGAGTTTATATATTCATTTACCACTTTGAAATGCCATAGTATGTCAGCAATGTGTCACAATGGGAAAATTAAAAATTTCAAAACTAAAAGTTCTATACCAATGACTAAAATGATCATTTTTAATTAATCCTTATAATAGTCTTTTTACTCTAATATTCTGATTTCTCAAAATATTTCTTTACAAAATATTACTGCAAGCTTCATTTTGCAATTTCGTGAGAGATCGTTACGAAAAAACATTATTTCCCAAGGAGACTCATGACCTATAGCAATAAAGCTACGCTGGATAAAAAGTGCTGGAAAATATTCGCGTGGATCACCCTGTAGGCAGAGCTCGATTGTGCAGAAAGTTGGTCGAAGCTTGGATGGGTGTGTTCCTTTCTCTCTCCCTTGCGTGCATACGCATATATCTTCAGCCCCGATCTATTTGCCGAACCACTCCTATCGATGTATCACCGTGCACTCGACGCTGATGCAACTCTATTAATGACGCTAAATGGCGCTCTCGGCATCGACGTCACAAAAGTGGCACACTCCAGGCCAGGAGTATTCGTGTGCTCGCTAATAAAATGTTCGCCCCGACGTGAAAGCGCCTCCAGGAATTTTCGTGCGATCGATCGAGCCACCGTTTCTGCAAAAGATCGGCGACGTGACGCAACCCTGGCAGGCACAGGTTACGGCTGAATTCCTTCCTCTTCGGCGAAAAGGCAATCGCCTGTCCCGATTTTCCGGGTGAACGCTGCTTTTGTAGAAAAATCGAATCGCGACACACAGTCTTGGGAAAGAATTGCCCGCTCGGGTAATCGGTAATAAATCGATTTCAAAAATAAATGGTTAGAATATTTGTGGCTTGAAAAAAACTGTCGAGGTATTCTCGATTCAATTTTAATACTGGCTTGTTATTTCTGCAAACAACTGAATTCGATTTTACTATAGTTCGAATTGACAGACGATCAGTTTAAAAGTTGCTCGATACTCGCGAGAGATTAAAGCTACGAGTGTTTCATTTTCAAATCTCAAGGAGACTTTGTGAAATTTTAATAATGATTCACTGATTATTGTAATTCTTTAGCACAGTTCTTGGAAAGAAAAATCATTAAGAAATGACTTGTTTCGTAAGAAGTTTGTTGAAAGCGTAGCAAATCGAATTTTGATGAACTTTGATTACTATGATTTTCGCGAGTAGAGAATATTTCTGAGACACTACATTTTTAAAAACCTTATTGGATCAATCTCGCTTACTGTTAGTATTATATGAAGTTTTCTCCAGAAATATCTTCAAAAGTAAATATATTGCGTACATAAGCTTGTTAAATAATAAAGCATTCATCAATTAATGGTTGAACGCGCAAAGTGAAACTGTTTTATAAATCAATCGTTGAAATATGTCGATTAAGCTTCCAATTTATTACAGTTGGTTACAGAACTCCGAAAGTTACTTCAAAACAGTATTAAGACTTAAAAAAAAATTTTAACCATAATTGACTAGATAGTAAAGTGGTTGCTTGAAATAGATTCTAGTTTACCAACTAAATAACAACATTCCGTATAAAATACTGAAAATGATTTAATAATAATATTTACCTAAAATCATAACCAGTATTTACTATGATCCAAGGCAACGTTTACGTATTTTTCTAACTGGTAATGTGAGAAAAATGGCTATCGTTTCACTTATCACTTTACAGTTATCGAATAAAAAACTTTCTTAATTATCTACTCCTTTTAAAATGATTTTCGCGACGTGTCGAATAATTCATGTTATTCTACGCAGCTGAATTGAGAATATCTCGGATTATCAACTAATTAAAAATTCAACTAATTTAATAATTAAAGTATGTGTCGAATCTTGAAAAAATTCTTGTGATAATCCTAATCATTCAATATCGTTTGTTTAGTTTACTTTTCCAAGCATGAAAAAATTCATCAAATTCACGAAAATGCTTGGATCGTTACCCAAAGCTAGAAAGTCCTTTTAAAACTACTCCTACTTTTTCCACTAACCCTCGATTCTGCGTCATGGCACGCCGAAGCTCGTGAAATTTCGTTGCAGGAAAGCTTCGTATGTCGTTGCACGTAGCCTCCGATCGTGTCGCATTGAAAATACCTTAGATGTTTAGGTCATCGCCTAATATTAAACCGCTGGGTAGGAGCTATCGAGCCGCTCGGTAGAGCGGATTTCAGCGATGAATTATGCTTCGGCGATGTTATTAACGCGTATGAATTGCCCGTTCATTTCCGCGCGTTAATAAATAACAGTCAGCGAATCTTGGAAAAATTGGAGCAATCGCGATGCTGCATCCACACGTCAAGATTACTTCTAAGCGCGGTTACGCAGATAAAAGTCGCACGGTTCACCGGCACAAAGAAACTATTTATGCGACTCGCAAGGTAAATTGCCGGCAATTACTGCAATCTGGTCGTTTGAATGATACGTACGCGGTTGTGCGGTTAATGCTTGTCCACCGGATTCATCGTAGAAAACTTGGACTGGTAATATCGAACTCTGAAAGAGAAAAAAAATTCGTTCGACTTTGATACATATCCGGGATATCGATTTGATAGTGTTCCCTCGAGGTGTTCTACGCTTGATGGTGCGTATGTTATCTCTTTTGATGAACGAATAAAAGTACATAAACAGTGAGAGGACACTTGCCTATTTTTAACAAGATGTATTTTAATTAAAGATTCAAGCATTCGATTATTTTTCACAGAATGTATATCAGTAAAAAAACATGTCCTCACTCTTTATAATTATTACGAAAGTACAGGTTTTCATGCAGTTCACGAGGAACTCAGAGGTACGAAAGTGCACAGAATCCTCAATATATGATAACATTGAGAAACCAATATTTGAATATTTAATGAGCAAGATAAATTTCAGTCCAGCTTCTGTCCCCTTAGTTTGCATAAATTACAGAAAAATTTGCATGGAAGTCTAATCATTAAAATAATGATGAATTATGGGAGGGAGAACAACCGAGGAAAAATTTAATTTCATAACGAAAGTATCTACGAGAATCGTCTTACTTATAAAACATAATGACAGGTTATTCTATTAATGGAACCTCCGTCACTCGATTAATTTACAACTTAATAAATTACACGCGCGTGATAACGAGCGATCGGTGCGAGTAGCGCAAACTCGAAGAATCTTCTGGATGAAACGCGGACGATGCGTTTAAAATGTTAATTATTAAACTTTCGACTTTCAGCATTTACGTCTGTTAATTTAACGTTAAAGGACGACTATTAATTAGATGTTTATTAGCGAAAGGAAGATCGTCTGTTAATATTTTGCAAATTTAACGCCACCATTGGACGATCAAAACATATTTGTCTTGCAATACAAAGGTTCACAGTATTAGAGATTTCTCGAGTCCTTTAATGCAGTTTATTGCGTTTAAATTATTACGAACTTTCCGTCGAATGATGATTCGATATTCGAATAATATTTCGTCGTCGACGTGGAGCACAGCTTCATTCCTGCTTCGTTTGTTACTTAACGTGTAAATCAATCGATCGTTCTCGCTCCAATGGAACAATTATGACGCAACTGACAATTAATGATCCCAATGGATCGTGTCATCGTGTCAACGACACTGCCACTGTCGAAATGATAAAAAGCAGGTAGCTGCTGCAATCTCGTCCGATTGCTTTGATCCGATTTGACATTTATTTTCGAGTAAAAATATGTTTCGGTTAAAAATATCGTTAGAAAGTTAATGGAAGTAAATTTATAATTTTTATAGTTTGCAGTTTTATTTGAGAACAATTATTAAATGTTGTAGATCATTTGCTCATAACTTTACTCGTGATACAAATATTTTTAGTTTCTTACAATATAACATTCCATACATTCTCGAAACACACCAATTTTTCAAACACTTTGTACGTACTATCTCGTAACCATCGAATAAATTACTAATTAAAGGAAAATTCCCAGTCATAAAGTACACATTTCGTTTCCCATGATGTTGTCAAACATTGAAGCCTGTTTTAACATGGTCATTAAAACGTTCCAATAAACAAACCAGAATTGAAAGTCTAATTAAACGGTGCGTGTAATCAATATTCCGTCGAAACGGGGAAATACATAAGCTTGCAAATCGTTATTTTTCGCTAACGTTATACGCGACATAAACACGATCTCCTAAGCGCAATCAATTCGGATGGAGTACAATATAGCGTAGAAAATGCGCAGAGCGCATAATATGAATATTACGCGTAATAACATGTCTCGTTTCATCGTTCGAAAGGTGTGGAATTGATCCGAAGAAAATGTCTGTGATTTTCACAAATAATATCTACACTTATTTCATGTATCTTTGCCGAGGATCATTATTACGTTACGCACTTAATACTGGACACGATTTTATATATATATATATATCGTGTTGGATATTTGAAACATTTCTTCTAGAAACACGTCTTTTCACATCATTTGTTTCACGAACATTGAGCATTAATCGCGTATGTCATCAAGGCGAATTCGATTTTAATCTCATTATTGCATCAAGCCTTGCTTTAATTTCCTCCGAAGAGAAGATTCGTTTCTTGCTAGCCTTTCATCGTCGAGTTTCAACCAGCTAAATTTGTTTCTGATCATCATTCATAACACCTATACGTCGTTTTGCTTCGTTATCCTTAGGTATTATTGCCTGTCTTCTCTGTTTCGCTTGTTTTCTTTTTTTCTTGCTCGTTATACTTAGCGCACTACATTTTTACGCCCTTTATTTTGCCTTCTTTCGTAGATGAAGAAACACGTTGATGTATTATACACGTTGCAGCACACGTAGGATTCTGAAACTTGCTTAAAGTGTACTTAAAGTAGGGTCTCTCGAAAATATTTCACGACGTAGAAAATATTTTTTTTTTTTTTCTTTGCCTACTGCTAGATTGCAATGAATTTTTGACAACTTTAAATGGAGACATAGTATATCTAACGAGTATTACATCTTGGCTGGTTGTGTCAGTATTATAGATATTTTATATATTTATCTTACATCTAATATCATACATATTTTATGATTGAAAAGTCACAATATTTTTCGAGTACTTTAATACTACATAATTTACAATATCAGGATTAAAAATCCAATTCTCCTATAAAATTTGATGGAAGTCTCGTATTATTGTAATTATTATAACGAAACGATAGCTTTAAAATTTTGAACAGGCAGCACGACCAAATTTTAATAATAATAGAAAAGAAATAATTATATCACACAAACACTCTCAATATTTCCTCACTTTCACTTACATACCAATCTATATATATACACACACACATACACATTTGCAGAATAAATCCTCAACAAGTTACCAATTGATTTAACCAAACTTCGTTCGGAAGTTCACTGTGCGCCTAGCGATCAAGAGGATGATCCAAACGCGATATATTTATATATACGACGCGCCGCGTAGACCAGAGGCTGATGAACGATGATGATATAACGAGGGAGATGCACTCCGGACGTCTCGTAGGAATGCAGCAATTTAGCGATATCAGCCAGACCGACGCAGCTAATTCTATCTACGCGCCACTCGATAATTTACTCGCTGGAAAATTAGATCGGCACTACTAAGAGAAATCGCTAATTACCGATCCTCCAACACAATTCTAACGACGCGTGAACCGATCGTTCGTTGTCCATGTACAGCGATACCGCTGCTTTGAATTCTATCGAATTAGAGCGAGTTTGATCGACAGGCTACCTGATTGTCAGTTATTCAACCGAGGAACTGCGACCAGGTATGTAATAAACAGGCCCACTGATCCATGGAATCTTAATTTCGTTGCGAATTAGACAGTAATTGGGCCAACGTCAGCGATATCGATCTGTGATTATTGATCGTTTCACGTTTCGAATGGGTATAGCGGGCAGGATCGCGGAAAATATGACGTATTTTTTTTTTACAAATTGACTTATTCGAGTTGATCCGTATTGATAATGACTTAAATCGAATTGGAATTGATGGGTTAAGTGAGCAGATTAAATCAAACATTTCACCACCTTTCTTATAATTTCTCTTCAGTTTCTACAACATCAAAAATTTTTTAATAATCGTGTTAAAAACTCTATAAATTATCTTTAACAATCACTTACTTTCAATTATAAACAATAAAATATTCCTTGTACTTTCTAGTAGGACAGGCAAATCTTCGTTTAAATTCTATCTGAAATCTGTCTTTAAATGCCTGAAAATCCTCTAACAGGCTAACAAGTCATTTTCAACTTTAAACTTAATTAAAATACCATTTACTCTTCAATCGATAAAATCACATCAAAATTATAAACATCAAATAACATCGAAATCCACAATATGCGTATCGTAATTTGTCATTTTTAACCGCGATTCGAAGCAACGGATTTTTATGGATTTTCACAGAGTGACTTGTTCAGTGACCAATTTCGATCAAAACGTGCACATCGAGGACAAACGTTGACATGAAACGGAGGAAACATCGCGGCGGGGATAATACGTCGACGGTGGCCACTCGAGACACGGTACAAACGCTCGTGATGATATATTTCAGTATAACCGGCTCGATTAGATAATAAATTATCCGAGAGAAACAGAACGCTGGAGGTCTAGATACTTCGCGACGAGCAAACATTGTTGCATCAATCTGCAAAGTGTATACGCTCGTTCGCCTACTGCAATCCGTAAATTTCGCGAAGATTAAGCAACGCAGGATTCGCGATGTGAAAGCCAATTCTGACGCCACTATTACCGCGCGTGTTAGGTGCAGAGAGACGCGATTCTAATGTGCGTGCGTGAGTTTAAGTAGTGTGAAATATTAATATCGCATGTCAGATTAATATCGTGTTACGATACGCGACGTGGAAAGTATCGTTCGCGTGGCAAATATTGTCTTCCATGGAGATATTCGTTAACGTGATAAAAAGTACCAGGAGATCGATGATTTTTATATCGAGGGAAAATAATCGTCCGTTCTATTTCATTGCTGATATTTATAATCGTCGTGGTTCCTTGACGCGATAATAATTGCAGAAATGTTGCGACGAAATCTTTGTAATAACGTGTTTATCATTGCAACGATTTCAAAGGGAATGATGATTTCCTCGAACAAATATAAATACTTTATTTACGATCTTTATGATTAACATCTTAAAACATTACAATTAGTTGTGTTCAGAAATGAACCTAGTATAATATTCGTGTTTCTCAAAAAAAAAAAGTGCTCTAAGTGAGGATAGATCTGTATCCACATTCATAAGTGTAACAATGTTTCACAAGCAAGAAACACAAAATATAAATATTCATAAAATTTACATACGAACGCGTCAAAGTATATTGTATTTTTATTATAATTCCATTTAACGAGAATGTCAATTCTAGTCTCACATTCGATCACGATGTGGAAATAAAATAATAATCCCTCGAGGGAAGTTTCACCAAATAGAAAGCTGCCATATTCTTTTCGAAGGAGGGACAAACTATCAAATCGATCGGCATATTACGATGATCGCGAAACACTGGTCCGGGGGATGATACCGATCCAAAGTACTCGATAATATAAATGTTTAATATTATTCAAGACGCGTGCATAACTACGATTACGCGTTATATTCACGTATCGTATCATCGCGATCTTTTCTTACGACCGGTCGCTCGGTATGCTTCCTTTTTCCTCCGGGGGGGACAAACCACGTTGCATTGAATCGTCGCTTCTCTGTTTCGCTCGATTCCGGCTACTAGATTAGAGCAACTAGAAGCCGGTGACATCGGTTTTCGATATTACTGAACGATATTTATAGGATCGATTTTCAAGTAAAACGAAAGCAGTTTTTGAAGATATTTGTTTTGTATCTGCAAGGTGGAATAAATTTGCAAGAATTTAAAAACGAAAGATAAATATTTCCGAAATAAAATTGGACAAAGGGAAGTAGAAAAATTGGAGAAAGTTTAACATGTGATTTATAATTAAGCAACTTGTATCAGTGGGTTTTTCATAAATATTTATTAATAAGGATAAAATTTCAATAATATATTTTAGTATATAGTTCTAGTAGCATACTTTGGCGAGTAAAAATGTGTTTAATTATACAGCGAGAAGCGTAAATTTATTTGACAACTTCGCAGAGAGGAAAAACAAAACCTCGCGAATTATTCTCACTTCAAATAATCGCAGAACGTAGGAGTTTATTTAGCGTATGAACAAGTTAATTTAGAAATCTCTTGATCTAAAGTTTAAACAAAATCTTCCTCGAGCAGTGTTCTTTCCAAGATTACATTTACATTCGATCCTCGAGTAATCACTTAAGCATATTTCGCAAAACCCATCTGGATAAACCAAGGTTCGACGATGTCAATGGTGGCAGGATCTTTCGGTATTTGGTTTCAACGATGCACACGTTTTAGTGGGTTCTGGATTATGTGACTAAAATTAGTTAACACCCTCCACGATTAACCACCCAGCCGGGAGAGTTTACAAAAAAAGCGGCCGCGACACAACGGTACAAACAAGCCTGTTAAACCGACTATACGTCCTGCGTAAGCTCCTTTCGCGATAAACAACCATTATAAGAACCACTTAATTCTCTGCTACTTTTACTCCGGCGAGCTGCGTCGGGTCGCTCTCCCCAGCGTTAAAAATCCATTATCGAGAAAAAGTATTATATGCGAAAGAGGGCAACGCTATTTTTCTTTCTTTTCGTCCCGTTTTCGCATTTTGTCACCATGGGACACGAGCTGTTTAAAGCTAATCTGTCAGGCCTGCATTTCAGATAATTTTTTTCTCTTTTCTCTCTTCGCTTCGCATTTTACGTACGTAGGCACTGCTAACGCTTTTGTCGACGATTCTACTCATAATATTTACGACATTATTATAAATTACAATTTTTCATCGTCGATATTTTAAATTGTTGTAACTTATTGCCAGCACAGTCCACGCGGGCTCGTTTTAAAGCGTCCACTTTCACGATACTGAGTTTTACACTCGCGGACGTTTCTACATAATTTTGAGACCGGTAAATAAAGATACTTTCTCTCTCAAAAATTTGGCAAATTCGAACCATTTTATGGACACTGAGAAAGCTTTTGCTAAATTTTAACTAAATCCACTATGGTCTTGAAGATTAAAATCTTAGAACGATCCTATAAAATTTGTTTGTACAATCAGCCTATCGCGAAATTATAAGAGTTTAAAGTATCGCCTGTTTTTCTATATCCACTGTTTGTATTAAAAAGCATGTATTATATATTATACTCACCAAATTATTTGAAATATATATGTTGCAATGTGACCATTTCACAAGGAATGCTATTTGGCGTGCAGCGTCGTCACGCTCTTGAAAAAAACATACCAGTTGGATCCACTCTAACATTTTCTCTAATCTCTAGCCGAGCTTCACTAAATCTAAAAGAAAAAAAGGAAGAATCTAGAAAGGCAGGAAAAGAAAAAAAAAAAAGTCAATCGACGAGTCAAACGAAAAAAGAACCTCGGGGAATCGTAACAAGCTAAAAGGCTTCGTTCTCAATTGCTATTATACGCTTTAAAAAAAAAAAAAAAAAAAAAAAACGTACCGTGAGTCAAGCTCTCAAAATTCCATTCCGCTTAAATAATTCGCCGATTTCCTTTGCCGTCTCGACCCGTTTCACTTCACTCTCTGTTGCGTACCGATAGAGAGAGAGAGAAGAAAACTAACGAAAAAGGAAAAAAAAAAGACAGAAGAAAAGGAAAAAGGAGAGGCAAACGCAAGGATCGGGAGGAGATGCGATCGGAAGCGCGGTGTGGTCAAGTGACAGACAAAGGTGGAGATCTCTAAAGCTGCGTTCATAGAGCAGCGCGAGACACACCGCTGTATAAAGTCGATCCTCCACCGACGGGAGCCGTCAGTTCGGCACGACACCTCTGTAAAGCACGACAGAGGAACTCGCCTCTCGGTGTTCCGTAACACGCGGCACGCTGCCGTGGCCGTAGCTTCTCATTTTCTCGAAGATCGACCAACCGGTCAGTGCGCATCGTGGAAAACGATTGTTCGAGTAATTTTCCGTGAGCTCCTCGGTGGGGGAATAATTCGAAAGAGTGTCGTATGGAAAAGGAAAAAAAAAAAACACGCGTATGATCGAGCGGTTTGAAATTTGGAAAGAAAATTTCTATCTCTCGTCTTCTTGTATGAATTCGTTCGATGACTGAGAAGTATAATAATTCGTTGCAGGTGATACTTTGTGCTCGGTGACACGGACGTTTAAGCAATTTTACACTTTCGCGAATACGATTGATTTATTATAACAAGTGCTCCATTTTCGATGTTCTGTATATTTGTGCACCGGCGGTTTCCTGACCCTTAAATTCCCCCAAAAACGCATAAACTTTCGCAATCGTCGACTGATTACATTGTTCCACGAAGAATTTCATATCGTGTTTGGTTTTATATACGAAGAATCTGGTATGAAGTTTATCGATCCTCGCTGTTGGCGATTTTATTCACGTTGGACGTCACGTTGGAATTCTCGAAGATCGACCTAACAAATTGATCCCGTGTCTTTGATCTTTTTTTACATCGGGGTTGCGGGGTTGTACCAGATTCTATATTGGTAGCGTAGTCGACACGATTTTTCTCGCTCCGGCCAGCCAACTTGTCGTCTGAAACGAATTCCACGCAAATTCCGTTTAAAGTTCAAAGGTGATCGAATTCCTCGTAATGTTGGATTTTACGTCGCAAGTTACGCCGAGAATTACGTTCTATCGTCGAGGAACGTGGTTGACAAATTGGACGAACATGATTGAGACACGTAGGAAACACACAGCGACGAACGATGGGCTATTAAAGATTCGAATATGTTGTTGAAAATCGTGCCAGGCAACGAGGAACGTGACAGAGAATTCTACGATCGCTGAACTATCTGAACGTGAAGCTCTCTGCTTCTGCCAGACGGCTATAATCTTTCATTCTTTCGCGCCACGGCACCACCAGAGTCTTTTTCTATCACGAAACGTACACGGAACAGCTTAAAGCACTTCGTGCCACGCAAATCTAAATTTACGGTCCCTTTGACGGCTTCCACAGCTATTTTCGTGGACGAATGCAAGCGGCCTTGACTTTGTGCCCCTCCTCGCGCGTGAATTTTTTCCCGATGTCCTGGAAGGCGTTACATTAACACGATAGAAACGTAATCACTCGATATTCCTCGATCCTTCGTGACCCAAATTTCGTTCGACCAGCTGGAAACTAATGGCAGAATCATTGGACTGAGGATGTTCGTGCATTGATATCAATAAATTGAGAAAAGTGTACGGAAAATAGAGTAGCTGTAATGAGCCTTTATTACCACCTGCATTTACGATTTTACACAAGCATCCATAGTCCAGCAATGATATGAACCTAATGAATTTATATCGAATTTATATCTGTTCGTCAAAAAAATTCATTTTTTCAATAAAAATTTCACGCACGTGTTTATTGAAAAATTTATCTCTTAGCTTACTCGCCATATGATCTCATTGCAATGATGAAAAACTTGCATGAATATCAGTTGCAATGCTTCAATACGTCTTCGGAGTATGGTATTTAGTACAGTAACAAGGTTTCGGTATACAAAGACGGAGATGATCGTCTTCCATACGCGATGCGTTAACTTACACAGCGGGTAACATAACTACTTTGAGCGCAACATATTAATAACGTAATTGCATAATCACCCTCACTATATCCTGGTTTAATTTCATTGACCCTTTTATCAATTAATCACGCTCTCTAGAAATATACCACGTACCTTCGCAGTGTTTTTAATTGAAAGCGTGCGAGAAGTTAGAAAGAGAACGAAACAGAATAAAATATTGATAGAAACTATTCCAGTCCTTTTTCTCATTTCGATCAGTTTGTTAGATTAAAAAACTGAAAATTTAAATAAAAATTCGAACCTTTCTGATTTAGAATCTGTCGTTACAAATTCGTTATAAAATCAATGGAGATATAAAAGTATCTATTAAACATCAGGAAAAAGATACGATGTGTGTTACATAAGTGCCTCGCTGTCGTTCGAAAATCGTTCTACTCCCGATCGGTCTTTTCACAAACGCGTATTAATAGTTCACGATACCAGCATGTCGATAATCGTAAAAATAAACGATGATCTGCGTTATACCGACACTTGCGTAAGTACTTAAATACTTAGGTCCATCGGAATGGTGTTATTCCTTCCAGCGTGTTTTCGCTATAATAAAGCTAACGCGGTCCCGTAAACATTGGTCATGAA